>WOGR01006953.1:0-12713 GCA_015342045.1 Leptinotarsa lineolata
TACATCAGAGAACGTCATGCAAAGAAATGATTACTGAATTATCTATTCTAACTGTGCCATCATTGTACATATTTCAAACTATTTTAAACGTAAGAAACAATTGGAAGTACCTACTACCTACAAATAGTGCTCACCATAACTATAATACACGAAGTGCAGGAAATTTGCAGCAGCCGTTTTCGAGACTTGACATTGGTCAATGCTCTCACATATACAAAGGCATCGTATTTTACAATCATTTCAAGAACAAATATGGCAGTGAAAAAAATTTCAAGGATTTTAAAACTTTTAAATCTCTTTCAAGTGACTTCTTGTTGAGAAAAG
Source organism: Leptinotarsa lineolata (assembly GCA_015342045.1). Lineage (NCBI taxonomy): Eukaryota > Metazoa > Arthropoda > Insecta > Coleoptera > Chrysomelidae > Leptinotarsa > Leptinotarsa lineolata. Next base: position 325 of record WOGR01006953.1, read on the forward strand.
CATTCTTTTCTGTGAAGGAATTTTCAAATGACTGTAAATATGACCTTTTTTAAACTTTTTTTATAACAAATTTTAGCGTCGAAAGTAGGTTGTGCATGAAGAATAGTCTTATAAATATATATTCTGATTTTAGTTGTTAGTCTAATAAAATAGTAACATTTGTGTACCAAATTATTTTGAAACATATTATGTTCTGCTCTTACAGATGATTCTATTCCATTCCATTCCATTCCATTCCATTCCATTCCATTTCATTTCATTCTATTTTATTCTAAATTGGCCAAAACTTTTTATGCAGAACATGTTTTCAGTGTTGTTTGGCCGATGAAACCCATCCAGCACCCTCTTTCGTGAGAGAGTATTTTGGCAGTGCCATACCAATTTTTACATTGTCAATGGCATCGATTTTCGTCCGAAAGCAGGTCGCAATGGTGAACTTTGAAGTTTCGGGACAAGACAATTCTTATCATGATCAACAACTCTTTATAACAATGGAAAAGTACAAAGTCAAATATCTTTTTCCCGAAAAAACTTATCTCTCCTAAAAATGTCCCTTTCAATTTATATTTTTGACTACAACCACAGTAAAATGTTGAATCAAATTGTGTCTAATTAAATATAGACAAAAAATTGATGGAAGGTACATCAAATCATACCTGTTTGAGAAAAAAGTGACAGCTCATGAATCATTCATGCATAAAGAAATCAGAATGACAGACACCCAACATGACATAACGAACCAGTTACTTCACCCCGAACGAGATACGTTCGTTTTTCGGATAAGGTGATAAGGTTAAAAAACCAATCCGGTAGACACGAAACACTATCGTAATCCTCATTTTCGATTAATTTTCACTTTATTAGCGCGAAGGTCGTGTCGGATAAGAAACGGTCCCTTCCTCTGATAGTGGATATTCTCCAGAGCCACCTGTTCCACTTTCGGCTCCAATGAACTGCGGCCGGACGTGCAGAGAAAGCGGAGGCGTTGGAAGATTAGTCTAGCGGCACGACACATAAAATTGACAAATCTATGAATTACAGAGAGTAAAGGAATGATTTGAATGCACCGCTATAAAACATTATGTTTCAGTAAAAATGGTTCATTATTATTATTATTTTTCCAATAAGGGGTTGCTTGTTACATCCTGTACCCATTCGGGAAGCGTGGCACATTAACAAGTGACTCTTTCCCACAACTGTGAAGAAACTGAGATCATCGAGTCCAATAACCATGTCTCCAGAGGAGACGTAGCGAACCAAGAATTACAGGCTACTACATTTGTACAGCTGAGATTTCTACCGTTTTGGTATCATTCGAAGAGTCGGGAGTAGGAGAACCTCATTTCAACATGGTTCTAGGCAAAGTCTGCAGAGTTCTATGAGTAAATTTCGTAATTTGTTTTATAGCAAAATGAAAACTCCGAAAGGATTGTCGTCCCACCTTGATATTCCAGGAGAACTGCATCAGAACCTCTAAGTTCACATACGGGTTTCAATATTTCCTCAAAACTTAAGACAATATCGGTATCTCGTCAATACTGGGTATCGATGTCCTCGAAGACACGTTATATTGAGAGTCCCTGCGAGCTGATGAAACTCCATGCCTATCAACTACGATAGACCAAGAAGTTACAAAGATCATCCTGACACGCTAGAATGAATTCCATAATTTCCAACTCCAACCTACTTGACTTGAGGAAAGGAGAGGTCAGTTTCTTGCATAAACCAAGGTTTTCATTATTTATACCTTACCTAAGTTCCAGCTTAACAAAAAAACATCTTCATCAGTCAAGGCTTCATTTACGAGAAAACATTCAAGATATATGAGGATATTTATAAAATAAACAAATCTACTTTTTATCTCTTGGATTCGTGACTGGAGGCAATTATAAACTCTTCAGGCGTGTGTCATATCATTATACACACCGTAAAATCTACGGAATATTGCCATTTATTTTGTGAAAGTCTTGCTATGAATTTATTAATATATAAATCAATATATACATATTTATACTTCTTTCAGATGTTACTCATCTTTTGAATAATACTATTGGTTTAATATTTTCAATTCATTTGACCACGCCAAAAGATTTCACTATTCAAACTTAGATATTATGCTTGACATATTATTTTTATTAACGGCTTTGATGCCAGTTTTCTCAAAGAAAAGAAGGTAAATGTAACAAAACAGGACAATATAATGTCATACCACACAGTTCTCTAGCTAAGAATTCAGTCCAATGATTTGTAAGATGTCTTACCGTATACCGATTTGTCTGGCACAATCATGTTGCCATAAACTTGAAGCACTATTTCGAATTAGCAAGTTGTAATGTTTTATGAACTTGAATTGGAGCTTATTTGAAATATTTACCCTATTACTCACACATATGTGAGTAATAGAGCTCCTACCTCAAGGCTGTTAGATTCTACCCAGGAAAGAGTCTAATGAAGTATTTGACTAACTTAGGGTGATTGGGCCCTGCTGGTGGCATCTCTAGAGTATTTTCATTCCAGGCTTCACTTTATCAGGCCTGAATAATCTTATGCAGAGACTTGGAACTGTAGGAAAACAGTTTGCGTCGCCTCTGTTTTAGAGTTTTGTGCATACTTTGTGCCTGTACGGCTGCGGACCGAATCAGGTTTCCAGAGTTTGGAGATCACTCACTATATAATTTGATGAGCTTTGACACGTTGGACTTACTTGGTCGTGTTTGAATAGGTGTAAGCCAGAATGAATTTTTATGGATTATAGAGAGTCAAAAAACCCATTTACTCCGAAACTAACCTAACCCACTTGATTCTAATGAAATCGGTATATGTCTAAAATATGCATCTTTTTATTGAAGTTTAATATTTATTTTGAATCAACAAAAACAAGCGGAGGAATCAGATTCAAGTGGGGTTAGGATATTTTGATATCAGGCAAAAATATGATTGTGGTAATTCTTTAACGTTTCTTACAGACTTGGGACTATCAATTTTTGAATTATTTGATCAAAACTAACCTAACCTATAACTTAACCTAACCCATGAAGTTGAAGAGAGCACATAGATTTTGGCCTAGGCTACCTTTCGGAAAAGACGCCTAATAATTATTTAATTAATAACCAATGTGATGACTAATCGGATATTTGCTAAGTTGTAATTGTTACAATTTCATATTCAATGTATTTATTGAAGCAGGTGGATTTCACATCATTTCAAAAGGCAGATGTCCCATAGAAACGCCTACTGGAAACACAATATTTCTCATATTTGAAGACGATTTTTACAGAAAAATTTCACATATACTCTTACATCAATTTCTGCTTCTAGAAAGTCCCAAAGACGAAATAAAAATGTGCCGCTCGCCTACACTGAAGCTAGTACTAGACGTTATTCTTTTTGAGAATTATTATTTACTCTCGGTCACAGGGAAACCATTATTATGTAAGTAGTTACTTATTAAATGAATCGAGAAAACGAAAGGAGGACTTATTCGACAGGCAATAGCCTTTTCAAGGGGTTTGGTAATTTGTTTGATCTGTGAAGAATGTTGATTGTTCCTGATGATCGCCATGAAGGTGCATAGAAGGTGTGTTGGACAAATAATGTGGCCCAGACGTTCTTTCTGAAACATTTGAACCTCAGCTAATGGCATTCATGAATTGACATACTGGATGTCATTGTCATATGAAAATATCTCGAATACCTTACAGAACTTTATGGTTTAAGCAGATTTATACATTGTCCATTCGAATATTCAAAATTTATGTAGCTGCGTTGAAAATATTTAAAATCATTACCAGTAGAATTTTTATGCGCGCTTGACTTGGGGAGTACTCTGCTGAATGCGTGGCGAGAGCGTTACGAAATGTGTGATCGGGCGAGGCGAACGGAAGTTGAGAGGGAGGTTTAAGTTAGTGAAGATAGAAAGAGAGATTTGCGTTTTGTACATTACTGTGGGGGCAAGAGAGAGAGAGAGAGAGGTGCAAGCACACATTTACGGTCGAGTAGGCTCTGAAGAATTGGGAGAAAATTATCATACTTTGCCATTCATTTTAGCACGAGATTTCAATGTCAATTTCGCGTCCGAAGATGGGCTACTTGTAGTAAACTTTCTACAAGATAAATTAGAACTATAAATGAATAATAACCGAAATGAACTTACCACAAGACATGGAACAACAGTTTTATCTAGATATCTTTCTAATTTTCATTCGAAAACATATGTATCTCATTTCTCATAACATAAGTCTATTGTGTCAGTCTTATAATCAACCACAATAATTACTGATGTATCTGATAATGAAAATAATGAATAAAAATAAAGAATCTATTCAAAAATGTTAATTCATTCATGAAAACACATAATAACTTTAATATTTGTAGAAAATTAATACATGTATAGATGTATTTACATGTTATCTCGAAGATTCTCACGGACAGAGTTTGATAAGCTGTTTTCTCGGTTTCGTCCGTTTCTGTGTTTTTTCATCCTCATCAGGATTATTTTAACAATGTTTCGGTATCGTCTCATTTGCCATCTTCTGGTGATGTCTAGACTAGTTGTAGAACTTCAGACATCACCAGAAGATGGCAAATTTACTTCAGCCGTGTGGTCTAAAGCACACTCGCTTTTGTTTTATCGGCGACACACTTTCAATTTTCTGATCTGGTTGTGGTCTACATTTCTATTCTGAAATGATTATGCTACACCAACCACCTTTAACCAAGTTATTCATAGTAACAGATTTTCACATTTGAATCTATCTAAATTTTCCTTCCTTGGGCGTCGTCTACCTTGTCTATTTCTTTGAAGTCTTCGGAAGAACTGCAGTCTCATAAGTTTATAGTATTTTTTCCTACGATTCATCGACATCATTTGAACATTCTTGCTCTCTAAACTGATTTGCATTGGTCCTCACTGCTATAGAACCTTATAACAAAGGAGCTAACAAACTGCAACAGATAATGTTCACGGACCTGGAATGGGTTCTGATATTGTACTTAAAATCCTATTCTTCATTTCTTTGTCGGGGCTTTTGTCTCTTCTGGTCAAAGTCTGTTCTACCAGCTGTTTAGAGTAAACATCCTGCTGAAGATGCAGGTACATCAGCAAATAAATAAGCTACGGACACTTGCAGCAAGTGAACCGAGAAGAAATGGCTTAACGTCTGCAAGTGTGTTCCAATAATTAAAAATCGATTCCAGAAGTTCCACTGACACCTGTCGGATATTATCCAACGCCCTTCGTGGTATTAGCCAGGGGAGAAGTTATTTTCTGATAGGTGTCACTCTATAAACCTACTGTGTAGGTGAGATGAGACTGGCCTGAACGAATTTTTCATTAAGATAATTCAACTAGGAAGGATAAAAATAAAGGAGGGGGTTAAAATGAATCTGGATAAATGCACCTACAGAAATGCATTGGAGCATGTTATCACATGCATCTTTGATTTGATGGCCAAATAGGAAACAAGTGACACGTATTTATAAACCAGAAATTGTCAGAAGATGATTTGAGACTAATATGAGCAATAATAATGACATTGGGTACATTGGTGGAACCTGCCAGATGCATAGCTGATAGTAACGAAAGAGATAAGAGTGAGACAAGTTTTCAAACTATACCCATTATCTAGGTAGAAACTTATGCAACTTTGTGATGCTCAAGGTATATCAATTTGGGGCCCTCACGAAATGAGGGGATCAATATTTTTAAGAGCAGCCAAGCCGCACTTGGAGCATTGGGAGACATCGAGACTCCCCTGCAAATGCCTTGAAGAACTGAATAAACTGACTCTATAATGGCTATCAGGACATCACAGGCAATGAAGTAGATGAGTGAGCTAAAGCCGGATCATAGCAGTACCAACATCTTCAGTAAGGGACCAGATTAATAAAGTGCTCTATAGGAATCTGGGGAGTGCTGAGAAAATATTAAACTAAAAATACGAGAAAACTACTGCAACAAAGGATTAATAAGACTACTTTCTGAACACTGTCAATTTAGAGAACACTGGCAAAATATCACGGCGTCCTCAGCTGCAGGCAATTCAACAAAGAAATATCTACGGCTCATCAAGAAGCACTGAAATCAAGAAGCACTGAAACACAACAGAAAAGTAATTTATGACCAGTCCAAAATTCGTCTAGAACAGAGGTGTCATACTCAATTTTGCAAAGGGACATGTATTAAAGTTAGAATGTGTAGGCGGGCCAGATACAAATTAAAATAATTTACTGAATTATTTTAACATTTTATTTAATTATGTAGTATATAATATACGGTTGTTAAAAATCATATCAAAGTTATAAAGGAGGGTAATTATTTTGAGATCGAGGATCCAGATACCTGACTTCTCTTGTTTTCAACAAGCTCATTGATGTTAGGTATCCTATTCGTTGTAACTATTTTAAGAATTGATTGGAGATTTTCATTCGTGAGTCTTGTGCGCTGTTTGTTCTTATTTATATTCATGGCGAAAAACATCTGCTCACATGAATAGGTACTACCAAACATGCATACACAGAATGCTGCAAGCTCTTTTAATTTTTTGAATAACTCACAAGTAGCAAATGATAAAATTTGACAGGCTGAGTTCCTGCAAAATTTGACCGTGAAGCGGCAGTTAATCTATTTTTTAAACACAATTGATTTATAGTATTGAAAATTTCTCAATCATCGTTAATCAAGGAATTGAATCAGAAAATGCATACATACTGAATATGTTGTACTATTCGAGACTCTAATTAAAATTGATGTTTCTGCTCAACATGTGTTGTTGAAGTTTTAGTAAGGGAAAACGAAAGCACCGACTTAATGAACGATAATGGCCGGAAGAATAGGGTGGGAAGAATCTCCTTCATGAAATATTCCTGAATGATATTGAGCTTTTTTACTACCGATTCCAGAGAAAAAAGGTTCGGATGAAAACATTATCGTCGGCAAAGTATTTGCTTTTAGATTTTATCCATTAGTGGTAGTCAGTTGCTCATTAGAGCGACAAAAAGTTCAATTAAGTCTTGAATGTAGATTTATAGTTGGAGCTTCCTGTAGCATTTAACTAATGAGGCAGATGTGTGAAGAAACTGATGGATAGGTTTACATGAGAAATGTAATTAAATATTTCTTATCATCTAAAAACAAAACTGTGAACATTTGAAAATGTTCAGTAACCTCGCAGAGGAAAGTATGTATTAGGAAAAGTCAATGAAACATGACAATTCCATTACCATTCTTTACTATTTCATACACTGATTGAACATTATTTCTTATTATTTTCCTGAATGCGTGATAAAAATTAAAAAGATGAAAGCTAGGCAACTTCTATAGGATCTTAAAGTGACTAATTTCTTTATACGTAGATCAAAAACAGAGCCTTGGCGAACCTCATTTATCTCTGATATTTGTCAATTTAGTCTTCTGCTGATTTCATAAATGGCACCTTCGTAAGGGGAGATATCATCGCCTTAACTATCTCAGGCTTGTCCTTTAGGTAAAGTTGAGTCAGTGATGCATTGTGATTCGGCATAGCACCACTGATGAGATCTATGGCTGGTCGAAACAGCGCTATCTGGTGTTAGAACACGAATGCTCTTATTTTTGGGCTCTGATTCTATCTAGATGTCTTGCAGTGAAAGCTGCAGTGAATATCGTTCGGTGATCAATGTAGAAGATTGGCTTTGCAACGGACTACCTTGGAGAACCTTGTTTATGTTTGATATTCGAGAATGAGTCTTCTGTCGATCTCATAGAGGGTGTGGGGGAAAAATTTTATCGCCTCAGTTTAGATCTATAATCGATTGAAATTGACATAAATCGGTTTTCATGACAAACGCTGTCAATAATAATTCCACAGGTTGATAAAAAATATAGGTTCATTCTCATAAACTACAAATTACGATTTGATCTCCATAAATTTATTCAAAAAATATATCACGATATGTTTCGCTAACACAGTGGCTTTTTCGTAGAGAATTAAGTACTATAAGTTCATTCTTACTCTGATATTTATATACCCTACGTAATCACAATTGAGACTGCCTACTTAGGTACTCACCCGATCAAATTACCTAAACATCTATAACTTTTATATACCTGAGGTACATCTATTATGATTACCTAAAACATATTACATCAATTCTACATCATGCATATAATCTAAATCCAGTTGGTCATTCATTAGAATGTTTGAATTTTTAAGATTATTAATTTCCATTGCTTCCAAATAATTCAGCTTCAAACCCTTATTTTCAATGTGTAAAACTTTTTGAAGTCTTCATTAAAGACATGCTCCTCTTGGAAAAGATGATTTGGATATGTTGAATTTGTTTTCTTATTTACGTAGCTCATAAATGTTCTGCTAGTTTGACCAATATATACCTTAGGACACGTTCCACACTTTAATTTATATACTTCTGATTTCTCGAATTTCGATGTTTTGTCTTTATTATTTTTAAATAACGCTCCCAACGTATTACCTGTTCTATATGCAATTTTATTATCTCGTTCATTCAAAAATAAAGCCCCTTTTTCTGTTGTTTGTCCACAATATGTTGAAGCTCAATAATTTCGATTATCTAACTTATCAATAGGAAAAACGTCTCGAATCGCATCAAATCCGTTGGTTTCTGCAATTTGCTTGGTCATATTAAGTTCTTTATTGAAATTATCTATTGAAAGGGTAACACTGACTAATCTGTGAATCATGCTATAATAGGAAGCTACTTTGTATTGATATGGATGGGTAGAATCATAATGTACAGTAATATCCGTATGGGAAGGTTTGTGATAAATTGAAAAATGATGTTTGTTGTTCATTCTACTAATTGTTAAGTCCAAGAAATTGATTCAGTTTGAGTTGTCTGCTTCTTCTTCAATAGTGAATTTATTGTTTTTATGAATTTTGCTAAAATCCCTCTGAAAAATATCTAATTGTCTCTTAGTATCTGTGAAATATACCAAAACGTCATCCACTAATCTATGCCAATACAAGAAATAGTTGATCAATGGATGTTTAAAAATCGACTTCTCTAGGTTATCCATTGAAATTTCCGTAAGTAAGGGGCTCAACGGATTTGCCATAATTAAACCTTTGAAGAGGAATAAATATTGTTGTTAAATTGAAAATAATTTTGTTTGAAACAACGACAGAAGGTCAATGATTTCTGGATTCTGGGTTCACTCTATTTTCATCTATATTTGATATCTATATTGAAAACTCAAAAATTCAAATATTCTAATGAATGACCAACTAGATTTAAATAGATCACCATTATTGAAATTGTTTTCCTTAAAAACCGATGGAGTTTTATTATAGATGTAGATGTATTATTATTGATGTAGATGTCTTAGGTAATCATAATTGAAGATGTACCTTAGGTATATGAAAGTTGTAGATATGTAGATGTTAAGGTAATTTGATAGTCAGTTCCTAAGTAGGTAGTCTCAATGAACTTATAGTACTTAATTCACTACGAAAAAGCCACTGTGTTTGACGAAACATGTGATATATTTTTTGAATGAAGTTTGTGGAGAACAAATATAAGTTGTAGTTTATGAAATAAATATGGATCTTCATCAAGTAACGGCGGAATCAATCAGAAAAAAAAATAAGTTCAATATATTTCATAGTAACCTTGAAATTTGGGTTCTCTCTCAAAATCAGCTTTCTGGAGTTCATATTTCTAGTATCAACGTCACTTGTTGAAAAAGCGTGTAATCACATGATTTTCAACATTTTGAACAAACACTTTCGTGTATAACAAATATAAGGTTGAATCCCAGGCAATATGTTTTAGCGCTCAATCAGTTGTGGAACATTAACTTCAATCACTTTCAAAACAATTTTGTGTGTGACTTCTTAGTGGCTCTTCGGTAGGGTGGAACAGGTACTCAACACTATGAATAACAACAATTTGAATTATTTTCTGAATGTTTAATGGAAAAATAAAAACAATTCAAAATGGGATATTTCATGAATTTTATATAAATACATATGTGGACATGTGGTTCCGCTAACTTAATATTAAGTTAGCATAACTATCTCAGTGAATATTTTGATAAAACCCGAAGGTGAAAATTTTTATCACAACTCACTTGATATTGAAAAATTAGATAAAACGAATAGTATTTCTCATATTATACCTTGTCTTCTAAGAATATTGTGCACTAGGTGCTAGGTAGCAACGCCGCAATCTTAATTTATTAGTGTCTCAATGTTTTTGAGAAGTCGTGAACAACAAACAGATCAATCAATTGTCGAAAGATTAGAAATCAAATGTTGTGTAATTTCCTTGAAAAAATCTATATATAGTAAAGAAGGATTATGAATTTTCCCCAGTAAACAATGTAACCTTATATTTCTTTCAATCACTTTTGTCTGCAATAAGCAACGTATTGACCAATTGTCATATCTTCTTCGACAATCTTCTATAAAGGAATAAAATAATGATAATGATAAAAGTTTGTTTTGAAAGTTTTTATCATCATTTTATTTTATATTTTTTAGATTTAATCGATAGTTATCGATCAATACGAAAGTCCATCTATGAAACGGAGAGTCCTTCAACAGAAAACCTTAAGGAACGGGGAAAAACTGTATTCTATAGAAGTATGTAGGTACCTACTCCTCCAGTATACCTTATAGAATAATTAGCTTGTTATATTTCTTCGTCTATTCATTTCATTGATGGCGTCATTATTACATGGCCGAGTCCCAGTTAATTTCGAACAGTCTAATTCTTCTATCAGGAGGCAGAAGATCTGTCAATATCATAAATATAAATATATACTGTTTCAATTTTTGAAATTGATTATAACTTTGACGTGTGTCTGTTTACTTCATACTTTCATATGCCCATGCTGTTGCTGTCTCTTGGCGCTAGTTTGAGAGTTGCAAAAATAATTTTGTTAAAGCCAACAAATAAGTATAATTAACAATTGGTTTTCAATCACCTTAATACGATAATTTGGAAAGTAAGTCTGATATTATCATTATTATTTGTTGTTTCAAAATAGGATGTGGAACACTAGCACGGCAAGCTGTTTTTTTTTTTGAGATGTTCCCAATAAGCCTACAATGTTGAACATCTGCCAAGGTTAAGTACTCCTAGTCACATTTATTTGCCTCTCCTTTGACATATACGTTGAAAAAAAAACATAATTTATACCTAAACATGTTTTGTCATGACACTCGACCATAATTTTTCTCAAGATGATACATTATGAGGATGAATCATCACTAAAAGAGCTTATCGGAAACGTTTCAATAATTGTTTTCGGCAGCTACTGTGACTCTATTGTTTGGCAGTGAGTAATGATGCCGGCTAGATTGTTTGTTGTTAGGTAAGCAACCGTTAGATCCAGATTCAATGAATTTGGCAACAAGGCGATCAGAAGCCAGGTAGAGGGGACTCGCACTTGAAATTTCGGTAATTTAACCTCATATTGTGATATTGGATGTGAATAAAGTAAAGGATTATATCCGACATAACAACGTGAAAATTCCCAATGGAATGTGTTCAATAGCAATGAAACTAGTAAAATTTCATTTTGTAAGTTGCTCAACTGATAGTAAAATTTCAGACGTTGCCGAATCGAAAAAAACTCGAAAACTGTCAGTTTTTTTTTTCAGAACTAATTATTTCTTTTGATAAGACCTGCGTATATTCAATATGCCTACAGCTTTGTCGAAACAGTCTCAACCAAAAGTAGCGTCTCTAATAGACCACTTTGAAAGAGAACGTGAGAATGGAGGAGTGAGAATGGAGGACCTTTACTTCCACAAACTGCTGTTAGAGACGTGAGTTATATTAATTGTATTAATTACCTATCCCACATCTATTAGAACTAAACAAAAATTATACAGCCAATATATAAATGTTGGGTTAGATTAAATATTTGTCGATTGTTTATTTCAGAGGGTTGCAGATGCCTTGAAGTTGAGTATTACTACTGTAAACCGTATTGTGACTAAATCTAATAGAGGTGAAGTATTGAGCAATCCATAGAAAGAGCGAAAACGGGTGAAACCAGTGGTAAATGAAAGTAATTTACCGTAAGATTGTTCATCTTAGTTCTAAATAAAAATCCACGATATTATATATCTACCTCTTATGTGGTAGCCATTATATGTGGAATACTGAGCCATAAATACAATTAAATTGGATTCGTTTTCTACAACATACATTTTAGAATATCTGTCAAATTCTTATGAAAATTGATACAATTGTCGTTTTAAGTAGATATTTAATATAGATGTTTTTTACAGTAAGTAATTTGATTTATGGAACTTTGCACGTAATATTTGTTCTCTTCTTTTATAACGTGGGCCACACAGTTCTTCCACACATCACTATTACCTACTTCATTCACCACTCGCCTTATATTGTCAAGCACC
>WOGR01006954.1:0-12712 GCA_015342045.1 Leptinotarsa lineolata
TAAGCCGTACCATTTCGCCAATACCTCAATTCACAATACTCCGGTCGTTGGATTGGAAGAAGAGGTCCTATGGAGTGGCCTGCCCCATCTCCTGACCTGAACTCTCTGGAGTTCTTGTGGACACATCTCAAGTCTAAGATTTTTGTGACTCACCCTGAAAATTTTAACGAACTGTGCCAAAGAATTGTGAATGAGTGTCGTCAAATAACTCCAATTATGCTGAACCATGTCAGAGACGGTTTTCAGTCAATCTTGTTTTATTGTATGGAAGTCAATGGACAACCATTTGAACATTTGATTTAAATACGCAGATTTAATTTTTTTATTCTAAGCATGATGATAAAACAATGCAATTTGTTCAAGAAAGTTTGTAAGCCACCCCGTATATGAGAAATATACGGGGTGGCTCGTCTGAGATGGAACACCCTGTATATAAACATATGGTGTTGTCGATATACCTAAGTTTGGAAACAATTGTCTACATGAATGAGAACTAGACACCCCTGCCATGCAGAGAACAATCTTTTTTTGTGCTATAAAATGCCATATCTAAGTTGGCAGTCTATATGAGCGGAATAAAGAGTTATTAACTGTTTTCTGGTTAAAAGATTACGCATGTTCCTGACTAAGTAATTCATTGAGTGGAGCTTGGCAATAATATGTCCACATTGTGCCTTCCAGTCAAGGTGCTCATCAATATAAAGCCCTAGAAATTTCATTGCCCCTTTGTTACAGCTTGATGAGGGCCTGTCATTCACTTCGATTTCTACAGTTTATATCTGAAGAACATTTGATGATCATTTGGGAGTTTCCCATTCATTAATAGAAAACAAAAACGTTTTTTTAGAAAGAAAGAACTTGTATGATAAATGAAAGGCATATATAAATAAGTTTTCGTGAAAAAAATTTGTTTATCATGTTTTCCATCAATTGTAAATTATAACACAAATTAAATATTTGCCAAACATCTGCTCGAAAACTAACTAATAACGTAGAAAAGCTCATGAGCTAATGATGTTGAGTGAAACAAAACCTAAAAAAAAACCTATACGCAAAACAATTTATGAATATTTTCCCGAAAGCGACATATAACGATGTAAACTAATTATCCGAAATTAAAGGTTTTACTGGACCATAAATTTTCTTTACAAATCTATTCACTTAATAAAGTCGACTCGACTGGGATCCAGAGACATCTTGATGCATGATCTAACATGTGTTGACAGTGTCGGGCTCTCTTATACCGACGGAACAAGCAAGCTGAAACAAAATAACGCCCAGCCTGCTTTGATCTGCGGAACGGCTCATAATTTATGTGACCGCGACTTTTCTAATTTTTGGCCCGGGTAATGTTAGACCTTGCCACACAATGGAATTATTCATTTTGAACCACCATCGGCATCTGTTTGCCATAATGATGATTTTTTTAAATATGTCTCAATAACGAAAGTTATTTGTTTGTTTATCTATATAATTTGGGATAAAAGATCTGTTAATCAAGTTTCATTTTTAGTAAAAAATTCACACTAAAGAAGTAATGGTATACCAGTATTATTTTTGATAATACTAACCAAATTATAAAAGAAGTCCGTCATCTTGCATTCAAACACTAATGAAAAGATTTTTTGCATATTTGTATATGTTGCTTAACCGATTTCAAAAATTATTTTACCTTTAGAAAGCTACGTCATCAGCGAGTAATATGAGTTAAAAAATAGAGGTTTCTACGAAAATTGCAATAATGTTACCATGCAAAATATCAAAAATTTGGCTACAATAATCATTATTTGGCATGTAGTTTGAAAAATATTGATGATATATTAAATAATACAGATGTTTACAGTAGGTTCAGTTAACAGTAGGTATAGTAGGTACTCATCTTTACCCACAAAAAAGTCCGCGAGGGTATATCTCTGAGTGTATGTTCCATGAGTGACTAGAAATGTGGTTTGATGTTTTTAAAATGGCCCTCGTGGTTTACTAAAACACCGATTAGATAATGGAGCACGGTTTCCTGAAAACTGGTGAACCAAATGTCAAAATACCAACCGACGATTCTAAGTGGTGAGAGTAACAATTGATGGCAGATGACAAGTTTGGATTTGGAATATTTGAACGGGTAATTGTCAAAAGGTAAGTAAACTATATCCATCCAACAAACAAAGTAATCCAAACAAACATATATGCGTGATCACTACATACTCACCACGCACATTTGCATCCACCTAAAAAAATTTCTATACCCAGCCGCATATTATTAAAAAAATCCGTCGTTCCTTAGTGCGACTCTGTACACGCAACTTTGTCTGAGAGATCACGTGCACTATGCATGATGATGTTTTTGAGCACTCTGTTGTTTAGATAGACAGACTATAAATATTTCGGTCACTTTTACACTGTTTCGAGAAGAGCACAAAAAACTTTTTGGACCAAATAGTTTTTGTGACTAAAGAATGAAAAATTCTGTTATATTTTACATAGCTGGATAAGTACAAAATATGATTTTCACACATCATTTTATCATTAGCACTTTCTGAAAAAAATAAAAATATTTATTGTTCCACAGGTACTTTAACACTGAACAGTTCCTCTATTCAATTGGTGTCTCATGTTGGAAAAAAAACAATGGAAAATCTAGGTTGAAACAGGTTTATTTAGACAATCATCAAGAAAGACATATACAAATCTGGTAAACTTACTGCAAACCAAGTAAAAACTCAGTAAACTTTAAAACTTGAAACTAACCATATATTAATAGACGACTTATTTCTGTTCACTAAATTCAATTTTTCATCCTAGGTCATATTTTAACACATTCAAAAATCTAGTAGACTGAAAGTGCATGTTGATAGAAAAATCAGAGATTGTAGAATGGAGGAGAAACTATTTAAGAGAAATAAAGAAAGCCAGAACACTGGGTGAATCTATTTTTTATTTGGATGAAACATGAGTCAATGAGGGTTATACCGTCTCGAAGGTTTGGCAAGCAGCGGCGGCTCGTCAGAGGAGGCAATATGTGGTAGCCGAATGCCAACTTTTGCTGCTACGCGTTGGATTTCTACATCTAGAGCAGTAATTTCAGTCCATTCAAACAAAAACAAATTGATTCATGTCTTCGATTTTATCCTAAACAGTGACCATTTTGAAACCGACGACCAAAGTCTTAGGGAGGCGAGAGGTTTCAAATATATTTTAAATGATCACAAGTTTTGTTTCTTGTTAGAAATATTTAAATTATTATTTGAACATACCGATGTTGTTTTTTCTATTCTTAAAAATAAATCAACAGATATTAATTACCTAAAACAACGGTTAAACAATTTAACAGAAATTTTGATGAGTTTTAGAAATAACGATACATTTTTTAATAATATTTTCGAATCAATTGATTTAACTCTCGAACCACCGGCGCCGAAAAAAGAGAAACTAATTTAGACTTACCTACCCGATTTGAGACAAAATTATAAACAGATTTATAATAAAATATTGGACACCTTTTTAATGCAAATCAAAGTTAGATTTGAAGATTTACCTAAATTAAACTACTTTGATTTGTTGTTGTTTGAAAAATGTTCGTCCTATACCAAAGACTTTCCCCGAAAACTTAACTTAATAGCTCAGTATCTACTTATCGATGTTATTCAACTGAAAAATGAATTAATCTTGATATATAGCGACCCTCAAATGTTTCAAAATTGCAAGTCTTCTTCACATTTATTAAAGTTTATGTTCAAAAATGATTTGAGAGATTGCATGCATGAGTTATATGAACTTATATCTATAATTGTGACAATTCCCATAACATCAGCGTCAGTTGAGATAAATTTTCATCATTGAAAAGAAATAAATCCTTTAATAGAAATTCGATGACTCAAAATAGATTAAGTAATACATCTCTTCTTTCAATTGAAAAAGAGTACATAAAAGAAGTGACAGGCAACCCCCGATTTTATGACGAAGTTATTGACTACTTTGCCAATTTTAAAAATAGAAGGATTCCTCTTATATTTAAAGCATTATATAATGTATATGAAAATGCATATTTTATTTATTTAAGTTAAGCACTTAACCGAAGATATTACCAAATATCAGAGTTATTTTCTATTAATTACAGTTTGTAACTCAAGCAAAGAATTTTAATTTTATGTTTTTGTTTTTATTTTTATTTTGTAATTTGTTTTTTTGAGTTTTTGTTCGTCTTGGTTAAGAACGAATGTTAGCAATTTGTTAACTGTTATATTAGAAGAGAAAAGTATTATTTATTAGCTGAGAAGAGTTCATTGTTCATTCATATTAAATAACTACTCAAAGACAACCCTTTTTCTTTGTTTTTGTTTTTTAATGGTCAGTTTTATACGTATAATTTTCGGCAATACACAATTTTTGTTTGCATATATGCAAATATTACGTATTTTGCTTCGAATAGGTGCGGTACCCCAAAAAATTCTCGCGCCTCCGGCGGGTTTTTCTGTGTCCATATAGTCTTTATGACTTTAGCCTTCCCTGTTCTCCAATGCACGAGCCGTCACTGTTGGCAAGACCAGAACATCAAAAGTGGAAGACAAGCCTTCATTGACGGTTGGTCCACTGGTTTGAAAGTTCCAGTTGGAAAAGGTCGTCGTCTGATCATTACTCAGATAGGCAGCAGTGAAGGTTCGTGAAAGATGGATTGATGCTGTGTGAATCGAAAAAAAATGGGGATTATAATCAAGAAATGAATGCCACAGTATTCGAAGTATGATTTAAAAATATACTTGTAACACTTCCGCGGGGATCCGTAGTAGTAATGGATAACGCAAGTTACCACAATAGATGAGTCGAGAGGCTGCCGACATCGTGTTGGAGGAAAGTAGCTATTACTGAGTGGTTACAATGAAAGCTATTTCTTTCGAATCAACCATATTAAAAGCGGAGCTTCTCAACTTGGCTAAACGTCATAAGTAAAAATTCGTCAGGTATGTCACCGATGAGATGGCAGACTAAAGGAATGACGGTCCTTCGGTTGCCGCCTGATCACTGTGAATTGAATCCAATAGGGTTGTTTTGGGCTCAAGTTGAAGTATTCATCGCAAGGAATAACAAGACCTTTAAACTGTGTGAAGTAAAGAAATGCCTATACCTGCAGTGATCTAGAAACAGTCGACCAAGAAGCTTGGGTATATTTCACATTGGAAAATTTATATCAATATCCCCAGTCCGACGCCTATTGATACTAGTTTTAACACTATATGATAAACGGCGACAGCGCCTTTTTGAAGTTGTTTGTCGCAAGTCATTATGTTAATGGATCGTTAGCGGCATCCTCAGGAGGCATAGCGGGTAGAAATATCTCAGTGACTTTTTGGATGAATTGCAGTGCCACTTGCTTGAGACGACTATGTTGTACCGGCATTCGATTGCATGGGGATGCATGGGGATTTTGAAACGGTAAGAGTCGCACAGAATGATAGAAGAAGACAAAGTTGCAAAGGTATAAGGATATAAGGAGAAAGAAACGAAACATTCTGAAAAAACCGGTTTTAATCTTTTTACTTATGTGTGGTAAAATAAAATAACTTCGGATCTTGAGTTTTTAAAAAGGAAATCATATATTCCATGTAAATTATTTAAATATCATTGGAGATATATTTAACGATAACATCAAATACCTGTCAAAATATTTATTCGTTTTGATAAAAATCATCAACGGTTGCGATATCCCGTTTTTGTAAATATTATTTGGACATATGAAAACACATTTATGAATTTCGGAATGTTCAACAGGAACAATTCACACATTTGGTGTATGAAATCCCCAAAACTTTCAAGGAGATTCGATTTAGTTTAATCAGAACCAATTTATCGGCCCTCTGATGTATATTATCACAATTTGTATGTGATCGTTATCTCAATGTTTTGGAAATCACCTTTATGGACTATTTGGAGGATTAGTAGTAGGTACTTATGTAATTTTTTCATTCTGCATCCGGTCAGGAGGTTTTCAGAAATCATTCCAATTGATTTTTTCTCTGTGATACTCTGATAGTTCACGTTTATCGAAATGAGATGGGGTATTCACCACTCACCTAAAGAAGAAATATGCTGCCTTAGTACTGGAATCAAGAGATGATTTCACGTGGTTGAAAACTGAAAAAATCTCGAAACACATGCATTTTCAAAATATCGACTCTTTATGGTAGGTATTTGATGTCAGCATCAAACATAGTCCTGATATAGTTTATAAAAATGTAATATAAAGTACCTTTCAGTATTTAAAAATGCTATGTAGATGAGTGGCTCAAGCACTTTAATTTAAAAATTTAAAATTATGTAAAACACTTCCATCAAAAGAATCGCAATGTCATTGCTAGTTTGTCATAGTTGGAAATATCATCTGTATAATTAGAGAATGGTCCGCACATTTGATAGGTTGTTATGATTGGAGTTGTATTTTAGTTTATTTCTGACCTTCTGAAGTACTGAATTCGACTTAATTTTGATCAGTGTACCTTCTTCTTTTCTGTTAAAACTGTTGGCATGCCTATACATATATCTCAATGGCCTCTCTATGAAGTCGTGCACACAGGACTAGCTCTTTCGTCTTTTTTCACGGGAGCTGTTTCTGTAATTGCAGATTTCTTCGGTTTCATATTGCGGCAGAGAAGTTTGTTTTCTTGTTTCCTGGTGCTGATGCTGTATTTGGTTGTTCCAATCTAAACTTGGCCACAGGAACAGGAAATCCTTAAAACACCACCTGAGTATTACTTCTTCTATATACAGCACATTTGATTCCTTGTGCTGTATATCAGTTTGCCTGGTGTAGTTTGATTTGGATGACAAATTTGTTTTTCAAGAAGATGTGTCTTACAAATCCTGGTGGCACTGTTGATAAGAGATGATGGTTTGAGTTCTTGTTGACATACCAATCAGATGAGTAGGTTTGCGATGAACTTGTGACCTATAGTTTCTCGTCAACATCTGTATACTCAGTATTCTGCTTGAAAATCTTCCTACCGATTAGATTTATCTGATGATTCAGTTCACAAATTTGCTGCTTGATTTTCTCACGAAATAATGGAACAAGGATCGTTAAATGTCGCGGAGCTCAATATCATCGTTAAATTTTTCAACATTTTTGTTGGTCATACTCATACTCATACTGGCATACTCATACTCATACTCTGTTTCTGTGAAATAAGTGTTCATCTGGTGGATATGGTTTATATATAACATGTACAAAACTGAAGACAGCATATCGTTTCTACAGTTGAATAGAGTTTTTGAATGAATTGTTCCACGTAACAATTCATGACTGACTTGGGTTATCGTGATAGCAGTGAGAAATTTTTTCTCACTGTAATGGCGGATATTTCTCACTGCGTGAGAAATCTTTCGTTTTGAACGTATGAAAGTGACGAGAGAAGTGGCACATTGTATAGCATCAGTAGAAAAACAACATTTTATGTATTTATAAACATGACACTCTTTGTCGACAAAATGTACTACATTTTAGACAATAAAGATCTACCTATCTATCACATTTGAAATGATAACATCTAAATTTTGTCTTTGCAGTCTAGCATCGTTTTATTTTTGGCGGACCCGCCGATGTTGCCAACCTAACATATCTAGATCTTCATTATTTTTCTGAAACATTTCCGAACAGCTGAACCGGAGTGGCCACTATAATTCATCAGGCCAAGTGTGCTCCGAACTATCCATTTCACTTGGAGAGTAATGAGCCGAGAATAATTACAAAACTGAAATATGTAAGTAATTTCTTAACATCGCTTTTCGATGAATTTTAATAATAATTAGGGTAATGCTACGAATTACTGAAGTTTTTGACGTGAGTGTTGCTGCACTCAACTTTGAAAACGATTACATGAAAGATAATTTCCGAGATATTAGTTTTATTAGAATATGATTTACTTTATCTTTTCTTTTTCATTTTATTATTCACATATCGTATCTGAATTATTTCTGTACAAAACACTCGGTCAATTGCTATTTAGATAAAATTATTTCAAACGAAGACTGCATCTTGAAATACATCATTAATATCAACAGGAAAGAAATTAAAATAATCTCAAAATTCGGATACAAAGATTTATCAAACTTTCATTTAACAGAAATGTATACTATTTCTATTCCATCTCATTTAAATTTGTGGAACTCTTTAGTTTTTCTTTATATTTTTGTATAAATGTGATAGTTTAGTCGAATTTAAAGAATAATTGTGTGATAAGTCCTAGTGCAGGGAAAATATAATAAAGAACGCATACAACAGGCTCCGAATATTCTCACAGAATGGATCAGTGAAGAAGTGCTGAACATAAGCATGCATAGAAGCATTCACAAAAAGGGCCAAAACAAATATTCTAGGTCTAGGATATCTAAAACTTCGAGGTGAAGGGATAAATCTGTCGAGAGCTGCAATTCACTGTACAGGGAGACATCTTCATTTCAGTTACTGAAGTCAGTTTACATCAGTGTTTCAGGTTGAGGTGCTTGCAATATTGTAATGCGCAAGGAACCCTAATTTGAGACCTCCACGAAATGAGCAGATCAATATTTTGACAGACAACCAGGCCACACTTGGAGCACTGAAGAATCCAGAGTGACGTTGAACTAGTGTGGGAATGCTGTGAAAAACTAAGGAAACTGGCGGAGAGGGAAAGATTTACCATATACGGGGTTCCAGGACACTCAGCTGTGGGGGTACTTACATCGTTGGTTCGGAACCAGGTAGGTAAATAGGTTTATAAGAAACATAAAGAGTAGGAGAGATACGCAATGAAACGGACACTAACGTTATTTTACAATTTCTGAACGAAAATAATATAAATATTTAGTGGCTGGTAGCCATAGACAAATCCAAAATAATGACAACTTCCGCGTCCATTACGTACATTTGCTTTTGTGCATGATTGTGAAATGCTTGGCAGTTCTGAAATATACCTACCGAAAATTTCCCAAAGTGGTTTAAAATTTGATACTAACTGGGGCTTTCATTTTATTGGTCGAATTTATTACGAAATATTATCAAATACACACGAAACGGTGAGTTACTTTCTATTTAGAATTTGGTTGTTGATATTTTCGAAGTTAGGACAGACAGTGACGCATTGAAATGGATGTCCGTTTATATTGCATGAGAAAAAGTGAACCTCATATGATATGGAACCTTGACGAAACTGGATGTTCAACTGTTACCAACCTACCAAAAGTAATTGCAACCCGAAGGTGTTAACAAGTTGTACAGGTGACATCGGCAGAGAGAGGACAGTTGGTCACAACGCTTGGATTCATTAATTCTTCGGGTGGCACCGTATCTCCTGTATTTCTGTTTCTTAGAGTCCATTAGGCAACCCAAGTGGTTAAATAACAGAGGAGAGTTTTTACTAGTCCATGATACACTTTGTCAAATATGTCAAGCCATCTGCGGAAAACCTCTGTATCAAACAGGGGTATGTGACAATCATGCTAGCCACATAACAATCGATGTTGTCACGTTGGCTAGAGATAATCATACAACCATTTCAATGTTTCCCCCTCACTGTAGCCATCGCCTCCAGCCACTGGACGTTTTTGTTTATGGGACTTTTGAGGCTCAATATAGGGAGGCCATGAACACATGGATGTTATCTAATCCCGGAAAACAGTATTAATTTATGAAGTGGCTCAATTTGCCAACACAGCGTACACTAGCGCATTCTCTATGGAAAATGTGATCACAGGATTTCAGAAAACAGGCATTCATTCGTTCAATCGAAATACATTCACCGAGGATGATTTTTTGTCATCTTTTGTTACTGACAGACCTGCGGTTGAGCTCCATAATACTGAAGTATCAACTGATAATGCTTCTGGAACTTCTGCTGAAATACAACCCACTCTAGCACAAATAATAGGTTCAGAATTGGATATATCAACCTTATCTCCTGAATGTAGCCGACCATATCCAAAGGCATTGCCTAAAAAGAAAGCTAAAAACCGAGACAGAAAAATGAAGAGTACGGTCATCACTGATACGCCGGGGAAGAATGCATTAATTCAAAAACATTGAGCTAAAAAGAGATCAAATCAAAAGATTAATGTAAAAACATCTCAAAACATAAAAAAGCTAATACAGTCATCTTCAGAGTCGTCGGATTCGGATTTTTCACTCCGAGAATCAGATGCTTCTACATATAATTTACCTTCTGCATCTAAGGCTGAGGGCAAAAGCAAGGCGAAACTCGCCGCAAAAAGGCAATAAAAACGATGATGATGACTATTGCACTGTTTGTAAAAGAGCTTATTTGAACAGCAGGGTTGACTGGCTTAATTGTGCTATTTGTTACAAATGGGCACCCGAAACTTGTGGCATGGAGGGTATGGTATGAATAATTATTTTTTCAACTATTGCAAATGATATCTACTCCAATATGTAACGGGAAGACTGATTATTTTAAATATGTAGGTAGATATAAATTATAGGATATTGAGAAATAGTTCATTGTTGTTATTCCAAATGTTATAGTTTTTCATCTGTTCCAAATATTAAGAAATATTTTTAATTAATGCCAAACTCATGTTTATATAATAAGTGTCTGATTATATCCGTGAGTATATATTGACAGGAATATGAGATGGGATATACACATCCAACGAACAGTGCAATCTCTGAGAGCCATGTTATAAAAATTCAAAAACTTGAAAACACTAGGTGAATTTCACTTCAAGATAATAATATATCATACACTTGTTGAATCACGATTATTTTATGGAATAGTGGGATGGGGTTCTGCTTCCCCGTACCATATGAAGCAACTTGAAGTTATTCAGAAAAAGATTCTGAAGATCATATGTGGTAAGCCTCAACGCTATTCGTCGGATTCACTGTTTTCGGAATGTAAAATTTTGGATGTACGCCAACTCTATTTCCTAAGAACAGTTACACGAATATTTCAACGAAAAAACTCTTTAATATTGATTGACCGTAGATATAACACAAGACTAAAACCAAAGAAATGTGTGAGAGTTCCTTTTCAAATGAAAACAGTGGGACAGAGAAGCTATAACTACGTCTCGCCAATACTTTTTAATTACCTCCCAGATGAAATAAAATACCAAAAATCATTATACTCTTTCAAAACTGCCCCTAAAAAGTTTTTATTTGATACACCTCGAAATGATATTCATTACTTGATAGATCCTTAGAAGTCCAATTAATTTACCGTAATCTCAAATTTGATATGTATGTGTATGTTGAGTTCAGAACCTTTTTTTAAAATGTAATTTGTGAATTGTATTGGCTAAAAATCAATTTCATTTAATATTAATAATTGTACTATTCATGTGATTTTTACCTTTTGTGTGCATATATATATTTTACTAATTTTTTTTCTCCCTTACTTCACATCTTTTGTATTCACCAAATCAGGAATATCTTAATAATCATGGTCCTGCGCACTGGCTCTGCCTTAGTAGGAATTATTGTTTATCAGCATTGAAATTCTTTTCTTTAGAAAAATACCTTAGAATGTAAAAATATTTTATATTTTACATGTTTGCACTACTGCACCATTTTTTTCAGTATTGCCAATAAACATTATTATTATACATGCGATACATGAACAGCCGACAGCTACTGAGAACACAATACTCAACAAATTATATATTGTTATTCACAGATTTTGAGCAATTCAAAGAAACACCAACTCTTTCATTGAATAAACTCCGTCACTGGCAGGTATTCAGGTCGTCCGATATTGCAGGCAATCTCACTAGACTGCGGGGCTCCTGACGAAGACAACGACAAAATTCATCCTTCGATACAGACAAAGATGACGGCAATTAAAAAATCACGTAATAAATATAGATATATGCATATTAGTCGGACTCGTGGGAGCGAGAAAGGACCTCCAACATTGCTACCATAGAAAAAACTGGTTGGCCGAAGAGAGAGCGAATTGCTGTATTAACGTAAGATTGTGTATATTTACTTACGGTCTACTTTATCAAAACATTTTACATATTCGGTCACAACCAGCAGATGTTTAAAATTGATAGATAATGGTACAACTTCAATATTTGATAATCAGACGATTACAATGAGCTGAGGAAGCGGGATAACATCGAAAAATACGTGAATTTCACTTCAGAGTCTCACGTGTATTGATCAGTTTATGATATACATGAAAATTGAAAACCGAAACTTACTATGTTTTGGAGCAATCCACAAGTAGTGGTTTTGGATCAAAAGTCAGTAATTTTGATATGTTACAGAAGTTAAATAATTATTTTGAAAAATGAGAAATGGAAATTTTCTATGTTTTTTAAAACTTTTATTCGTGACTAAAGTTACTGCAGTTTCGTCCTATAAGGACTTTTTCAAACTTTAACATTAAACTAAAAATAAATGATTACCCCTTATATAGTAGGTACCACTCTAGGTATTAACCGAGGTGCCTGAATCATTTTTACCTGGGACAATGTGGGTACGCGAATTTGAAAAGCGGTGAGTAAACTAGATCGATTTGATCATTTAAAAGATTGCACCCGCATTTTTTATGCTTATAAATTTCCAAGGATTCCAAATAAATGAGTTTCCAACCTTTGCTTGCATAGTGCAAAATTTTCGCATCGTTTAGATTCGGGAACTTGTGGTTGCATTCCAAGGAATGGTTCAAAAATGTCGAATCATTTTTACCTAGTCTGAAGGACCTTTCATGTTCAGCATACCGTT
>WOGR01006955.1:0-12711 GCA_015342045.1 Leptinotarsa lineolata
TTGGTTTTGGTAACCCTTTTCAGCATCCAGTATTGAGCTTCTATAAAGAATAGAAGACCTAAACCACGCTCTTGCCTCCGCAACATCCGTTGCTAGTCGTGGCACCTGTATTGTTATCTTGCTCTGAATTCAAAAAGAGTAAGGTAACGTTACATACAATCACAGAGCATTTGGAGTTATTAACTTCCAAGGCATGTTTCTTCGATACATCAACAAATTACAACTGTGTTTCATCGGCATACATATGACATTGGAGTTTTTTCGAACAGGTTGTCGAATGGGAGATGTAAATTGTACATAGGATATGTGGTTCTCCACTCTAACAATTTGTTGTCTACGTGAAAGATATGAATCGGAAAAATTGAAAGTGCTATGAGAAAATCCATTATAATGTAATAGTGATTGAAGTAGTTCATGATTGAAAGTATCGAAAGCTTCACTAAAATCGATCGATATAAGGAGAGTAATTTCGTTTTTATCCGATGCTGCGACTATCTCTACTGATATGTTCAACAAAGCTGTAGCATAGCTGTAGTTTGATCTGAAACCAGATTGCATAACTAGAAGTACATTATTGTTGTGGAGGTAGATTCTCAATTATCGAGCAATATTCTCTTCTAGAGTTTTAGAAAGGAGTGGAAGTAGACTTATAGGACGCAAGTTTTTGAATTCCTTAAGTTCTTTAATTTTGGGTATTGGTACCACATTCCCACATACTTGGAAAAATTTTCTACTTTGAACAAAAGTTTATAATATGTAAAATAACGAGTACTATAGATGGACAGCCAGGGTTCAAGAGAAAGTTATTTTTTTATACCCTTTCCCCCTTCGCATCAAACCGGAGTTTATTTTCCCACAGCAATTTTGAAATAAATCGAGCCACAATGTTTTATATTGATATTTTAGATTTGATTATGAATATTAGAATTATGTTGTATATTTTTTCATTGAGTGTACCTGAGAAAGTTATTGAGATCGTATATTATTCTTTTGGATCTACTTTTGATTTGTGTCATGAAAGTTAACAATTCATTTTCGGTAATCGCTGTGAATTCAAGAAGTGATGTGATGGAATCATTCACATTATCACTGTGATATTGTTCCAGATTTGGGTCAAGCTTATTATAACGTTGTTGCAAAGCAATAAAAAAAATTATTTCTGTTTTTAAGAAGATTGCGACACAACCAAATTGACGGCGGTCAATTTGAAAAGAAGGCCAAAATTATATGAATCGAATAGGTGTAAGGAGTTGGAGAAAATATCATTTTGGGAGCTGTTGGGAATAATCCCAAAACGTCAAAGACCAGAAGAGTTCATCAACTCAGACCAGGAGGTTTTGAACGCCGCGTGGCTTTATGCCAGTGGTTCCGAAAGTTGTTACCAAATGCGTGATTTTTCATTATGTATTGGGACAAACAAAGCTTATGTGAGCAGTGCCGGCATTTTCAACCGCTCCAATTCTTATATGTGGGCACAAGAAAATTCTCATTCTATTGTGGAGCAGAGACGGGGCTTTGCCTCACAACACTGTAAGTGTCACCAACTTTTTGGCTGCGAATTTTGGTGATGATTGGATAGCCAACCAAGGACCCAACCGTTGGCCGGCCAGGTCTCCGGACCTAATGCCTATAGACTTTTAATTCTTGGGAAGGTTGAAAGATCCCATTTTTCAATTGAGTTTGTCATGAAATCTGACCTCCAGACACAGCCATCAGTTTTATCTAGTTAGAAAACAGGAGTTTTCTTTCAAAGTGTCCAATTTGGCCCACTCTGTATAAGCTTTTCACAGAAGGTCGAGAAGGTGTGATTGACGACTCTTCCCCTGGACTCCCCAGCACATCAACATTCTCGTTGAGAAAGTGAAGAAAATTGTTATGGAGAATCGTCGAATCACAATCATAGAAGTTGCTGAGGATGTCGGCACATTGGTAAGCTCATGCCATGCAATTTTTTCAAAAATTGTGTACATGAAGCGTGTGTCAGCGAAGTTTGTTCCGAAATTGCTGAATTGTGACTAGAAAAACCGTCGTATGGGCATCGCTCAGGAATTGTTGAATGACGTCAACGGAGATCTGGATTTGCTCAAAAGGGTCATAACCCTTGACTAATCATGGGCATATGGTTATGACATCGAAACCAAAGTCCAATCATTCCAATGAAAGAGCCCAGGAGAGCCAAGACCTAAACAAGCACGCCAAGTTTGATCAAATGTCAAGGTTTCGCTTACTGCTTTCTTCGATTACCGTGGCGTAGTGCATCAAGAGTTACACAGTTGTGACTGTACGATGGCTTTTGCATCACGATAATGCACCTACCTACCCACTCATTGCTTGTTCGTGATTTTCAGGCGAAAAACAACACCGTAATTATGCCTCAGCTACCGTATTCATCAAATTTGAACCCTGCGACATTTTCATGTTTTCAAGATCAAAGCGACCCGTGAAATGGTAGCATTTCGCGACGATTATGGAGTTAAAAACCTAAGCGCTGAGAAAGCTCAAGGACACCTTATTTTTTAACAGATCTCGCACTCATTATATCCATGTCTTATATTTCGACTCGAGAGTTTCTCGTTGAAAACACGAACAATATTCCTTGCAGATCTAAAGTATATAAGCCATTATTTGTTAAATCAAAAATAATAAACAGAAGAATAACTCGAGTTTAAACAGGGCAAAAATAAACGCAAAATTTGAATGAATAAATCAAGCTGACAGTCAGTATTTCAGATAAACATCAACAACTTCAACAGTGACCGGGCGATTAAATTTAAAATCATATTGTAAACTCGAGCAAAAAATCTTTCACCATGGATGAAAGTATTATTCAATGGTGTTTTGAACATTTCAAATGCTGAAGTTGTGTGCAGAGTTGACCTGGTTTGAAGTTCCATAAAAACTCAGAATAGTATTTTTTGTGAGAATGGTGTTTTTTGTGATGTTGATAATATTACAATATTGTTTCCGTTCGACATTTTTGACAAGGGGATTATTGTGGAGTGACAGCGGCTGAAAAGGGTTTGATTTTTACGTGGAAACGTATCTCTCTGAATACAAAAGTTGACGTGATTCACGATTTTTATAGTATCAATATCAAATGACTTATTCAGAGTGGATCGTTGTTCATTATACAATTTTAGGCGATAACAGGTGTGTTTACTTTCATGAGTTTTCAACAGAAAACCCCCTCTGGAAACTAATTTGAATTGAAATGTTATATAACAAAGAGCCTGTTGAAAATAATACTCCTATCAGTGTCAACGTGCCTCTTCATTTCATTTGAACAGAGTAAAATGAATTGAAATTTGAGACTTTTAATGCAAAGCCATCAGAAATCAAATCAATATGGTGACTGTGCCAACTGATTGATTTGATTTCAGATGCCAAGAAAATAGGTGAAGTGGGGAGGGGCAAACGATTTGAATTACAATTCGATATAATGATTTTCTTGGCGAATGTATGTCTTTTCGACATACTCAGGTGGATTGTTTTTTTTTAAATTCAGATCAACACAATGCGTCTTGTTTTCGAAATGAAAATTTTACTTCATTTTAGTTAAAACGCCTCTAGTATCAAAAAAGGTTTCGTATATGCGGTGAGGTACAAAGTGGCGCTGCATCGTTGAATTCCGTACTAGTCCAGGAATGTTAGTCAAATCTGGGCAAGTTAGTGTTAATAAATTAATAGATACTGAATTATTGAAAAAAAATACTATTTATATTGTGAAAATTGATTAAAAAAAATGCCAGTCATTTTGAATTACATATTAATCAATAATTCATAAGCTTTATACGTTGTGTTTTTATTCGGGACTACAGTTTGACCTCGAATGATACTTTGAATAGATATCGAATCAAATCAAAATATGCTTCATTAACCAAGATTTGAATATCTTATTGGCAAAGTCTAGTAGAGTAAAACAGCTATATGGGACATTAAATCAACAAATACAAGCTATAAAATGGATCTTAGAGACAAAAACAGCCTATAACCAGCTGAACAGATATATATCAAAATTTGAACGTTATTCAAAATTTGAATAACGTTCTGGAGTTCATGTTTTTCTATCCGTTTTAGGTCATTTTATATTTTATTCTCATGTTATTGCCCTGACGAAGGTGTAAAATACACCGAAAGCTTGACATATAACGAAGAGTTTTCTTTGTAACAGCCCAGCTATTGACTGCAACCTCACAAAATCACAAAATGTAAATCTGTGCTAGCTCTCTTTCTATTTTTTCTTTATATTTTTAATAGGTTTCAATACAACTAACTTACCTTATATACCCAAGAGTACTAAAAATGGTGAATAAACATTATTATTATTATTTATGAAATTCTCTTTATTATAAAAGTAATTGTCAGTTCTCAATTATTTATTTATTTATTCACGGGTTCAAAATTAAAAATAGATACAATGCTCAATACAAAAAATATGTTTTTGTTTTTTCCGTCAACCAGCTGCCTCACCCCTACGAACGACAACCCTCAGAAGTCTGAACTCGTGCGAGCTAAGGACTAACGAGGTTTTACCTTTTTACGTGTGATTCCTAACATGGTACAAATAGATAGAAGTACAGATTGAATAAAAAAATTGTATATATACAACTAGTCAAATTGTAAAAATAGAACCAATAATCAAATACATGATGTACAATGAAAATATGTCACTAGATTAAATGTTCTATTAGAACGACGTTCTTAGAAAGTACATATTCCACCCTGAATCAAGCTGCTTCTGAAACTGAGACTGATGCAGAAGTGAAGAAATCGAGGTCCGTTTCATTTGGCGCATTTATATTTCGTGGTGGAAAGGAATGAATGTACTGATTTGTTCTACAGAATGATTGAGACAATGTTATTTCTAGTACATTCAGTATCCCTTTTGTTACGAAGTGTTTCGAAATCTATGAGAGAATGTGGTTGAAGATAGTTATATATGTAGTTCTCAGGAGTAATTCTCGATTCAAACGAGACCAATCTTAGCAATTTTCTCTTAACTTGTTCTAATATATGGATGTCGCTTGCATATGATGGGTTCCATACGGAAGATACGCATTCAAGATGAGATCTTACCAGAGAGAAGTACAGAATTTTCAAAGATTTGATATCAGTGAAATCTGAGGTGCATCTTCTCAGGAAGTCTAGCATTTTGAGAGACTCATTAACAGTGCTGACATTATATTTGACATTTCTCAAATAAACACAGATGCTCTATACAAGAATATTCTTCATGTCTGGTTTGTGTTATTTTCAAAAGTAAGTACTTCTTTTAGTCACATGGGTTAATACAGGCTTTTTTTCATTAACCAGCACAATTCTCTTGTCAATGAATGATTTTTCAGAATTCATATATTTATTTATTAATTTTTGAACGGTTGCAATATCTGTAAATTTTACAAGCAGATTATCAATATAACTTAAACGAGAAAAACCCAGTCAGTCTTATTTGCAGAAATGAAAGCATCTAACGTTGAGATAATTCATCGGTGCCAAGGAACTGACCTATTACTTTCCGGTAAATAATATTTCAGTAGAGAATCAGAATGCATTTTGTGCAGTTGTGACAATGGAGCTATTGTTCTTGTAATTTTGTAAAACAATTTTAGAATCTGGAGCACTTCCAGATGCCACGGATTTGTATATTTATATCATTGTTAGATTCACAGTCATCATATGCTGTAGTAGTCAGTTGGTAGTTTTGAGAGCTTCATGTACTTGTAGACAGAAAAAAATCTTGTCACATATACAGTGTCTCACATAAAGTTCGCAACATATGGAGCTTATTTTTATTAATAGATATAATGAAAATTTGACTTCGCAATTAGTTTGTGCTTAAAAAATGAGTAAAAAACAGCCTCTTTCCTTTAGTCATATGCTACTCTGAACCTGTTAAATTAGATATTTTTTTGAAAATCCTCAAAAAATCTGTTTTTTTTGGAAATTTCGAAAAATGACAAAAATCATTGCTCAGTTTCCTTTGCTCGAAATTTTTTTAATTTTTAGAATCTTTCGCTCTATCGATTCGAAAGAAACATGATTTAGATTTCATAATTTTGAATAATAAGGTTGCATTGCCATCTCTTGCCCAGAAAATACCCAATTCGATTATTTTTCCGATCAATAATTCAAGTACAAACCAATCCGAAATATCATACTTTTCTGTAAACTAAACATTGACCCACAGTTTCATAACTATTCAAAAGACTTTTGTTCTAGCGATTTGTAGTAATCATGATATAAAATTTTGAGACTTTAAACATTACAAGACTAATGCAACATTTCGGGAAGAAAATAACAGGTACTGATCAAATCGAAATTAAATTTTCCCGTAGTAGGCTTTTGGAACGTAAGCTATTTATTATCTTAATTATCTGTCAACTCATCTTTATCATTCACTGGTGATTTTAACATAAATTATAACAATGAGGAATCGACAGATATTGACTCACTCAAAAATTTACTTTCAACTTTTGACTTGAATATGAACGCTGATTCAGATACTCGTATTTCCCAATTCTCTAGCTCTTGTATTTACTATGTTTGTAGCAACTTTGATGTACAGAACGTATCACGCTCAGTGATACCATCGGGTTCATCAGATTCAAATAGATATTTGTTGTCAGAGTTATGTAAACAAAGTTCCTAATTACAACCGAGTACTAATTATTCTTCTTGAAGAACGAGCTATATTGTTGAGCTTTAAGCATGAGTTTTTTTCAAAAAAATTTCATCGAAAGTATATGAGAAAAATATATTCAAAACATACGACTGGTGATTTTATTTGAATTGTTTTGAGTTTTTCTGTGTAACTAAATAAACTGTTCAAACTCTTGTAACACTCGTGCTCAAGTTTTTTTACTGTCATTAAAATTTTTTTCCCAAAATATATTCGATATAATAGAAACTAATCCGCATGACATGTTGCTCACGAAGAAGGAAATATCAATATATCGATGTCTTTTCTGAATGAATGCCACATTTATAAAAAATCTGTTTGTCCTATATTGATGACTGGTATACGGTCATAAAATTACATAAAGGAACAAATTTTTCAAATGACTTGTCGAAATTTTGCGAAGAAATGAAAAGTTTTTCTGAAAAAAAAGGTCCTACCCAGAAGCGTCTTCTAGCTCTAGAACTAAATGCTCCTCAGTAGTTAAGAGAGTTTCTTCAGAGAATTCTTATTGTACCTGAACATTGCATATTTCCGTTGACATTGGGGAAATAATTTCTAACCCGACTTTTGATTCAGAAGAAACTTGTTTTGTTATCGCTGTTTATTGCTGTTGTTGATTTACTGACTTGTTTCATGAAGAGTGGCGGCTGCTGTACACCCCTTTTCACCAAACTATGTAAGTTTTCTTCTTTTACCGAAATTATGAAATGTAATCATTTCGTATGACTTGTTATCTTAGTAGGTACACAAACATTTATTTCGAAGAGTTCATCTAAGAACAACATAAACGCAAGCGTCCTACTTTTAAGAGTGTTATAGTTCTTCAATGAATTATCACAAGCAATTAACTTGATTTATGGTCAATAACGGGCTGACGTTGTTTACTTTTTATCTGGTGAAAATCAGATTGTGGTTAGTGGTAAGAGAAAAGTTTCGATCTAGGTGGGTATACTGATTTTCTCTATTTGAACGTACTGCAAGCTTTGTGTTTCATATACCGCAAGATGATTTCATCCACTGCCACAATATTATCAAGGACATAGTTATTTTATGATTTGACATTTAGCTTTTGGAGGAAAGAAAAAATGTTTTTGGGACAATTTCGGTTTGAGTGAGTCATTTTATAACAAATTCACTTTCAGACTTGTACACAATTGGATGTATGAAAATGATCACACTATATACCATATACAAATAGTTTGAATTGAGTTTCATAACGGTATCTTCTGTTATATTGAGACTTGCGTGTAGATACCAGTTGTTTTGAATTGAAATAACAATAATTGGCTCACATTGATCATTCTAATATAATTAAATTCAAATAAAAATTTAAAAGCAGTATTAAAATCATTCAGCAGTTGAGTAACTCAATAAGTTTAACAAAGTTGACCTCTGAACTGAACTGATTCGTTTTTTTTCTGGAAGAGAACCTTTCCTCCATGAAAATATTGAAATCGGGAAATCAAAAGCAAAATTTGTATAAAAATTTTTAACACAAATTCTAGTTGAATCGGTGAAGGTGCGCCAAGAAAAATCTAGGTGATTTCACCCTTATATTTTGCCAACAAAATTGATGTCATCTGGAGATGATCTTGACTCATTTCTAAAAACTAACTTAGCGTATTTATATTCTACTCTTGAAATAAGAAATAGCTAGGGCGAGATATTCAATTTTTTCATCGACGCCACTGGTAATTAGACTTCTGGAATCGAAGTGGCTGTTGGAAAGTGGCTGCTAAGTTTTCACCGGTGAAAAACGTCCCTTTTGATTAACAAATTAATATTGAAATTAGGCATGACAACAATGATGAATAGGTAGAATCTCAAACGACATCAGCTGTTGAGTGACATTGGCTGAAAATTGACAAATACATTGTTTTCACTTCACACTGGGTTGGAGAAAAAGCCCAAACGTATTTGTCAAAAATTATCATAATCCAACACAACACATTCTTCTGACATTCTGAAAAAGCATTGAGCAATTTCAGTGGATTACCTTCTGTTATACCTACCATTCGGTAGTTCTGTCCCTCTGATAGTTACATAGAAGGGAGAAATGCCTACCACCGTGTCTGAGATATTGGGAAATGAATTACCTGTATCTTCTTGGCAGCTACTTAAATTTTATTAGATTGATAACTGCTTAACCCACACATGGTAATGGACTCCCAGACGGAGACACAAAATTTACATTTATTCATCCTATATTTATATTTAACGTCAGAGAATGATGGACTTGATATTATTTGAGCGATTGTCCAGATCTACACGCGGGAGTCCTGTTACTTAACTGTGGTCAGTCTCCACGTACTGGCCCTAATGAAGCATTAGCGTCTCTGAGGCATTTTATTTACAGACTTCCATGTAGATGAATCTGTCATGGTGTTCAAGCTCAATTTAATAATAATATCAAAAAATCGACTTTATTCACCTTTCTAACGGATTTTGACAAAACGATATATTATAATAATGTGAAAAGGTGAAGTGTCACTGCGAAAGTTTTTTCAACTCAACCCAGAATTAATTAATAAATTACTGAATAAATTAAACAAAGAATATAACAAAACTGAAAAACTATCGAGACAGTGAAGATATAGCAATCAATAATGAATTATAAAATGGAGAAATACTATCTAACATGAATATTCGAATCATGAGCAATGGATGATGCCAGATTATTGAAACAAGTTCTTACTTTTGGTTGAGGAGAAAAAATTTAAGTTTTTTCTGATGTTGAATATATTGAAATCCATAAATTCCGCAGGCAGTTGATTATAAAGCTTGGTAGCATTGTATGAGAAACTTCGCTTAAATAGATCGATCTTTATTATATTGAAACTTAGTAGGTCATGGTGAGTATCTTGCCAATTTTCTCCTTTGAATATCGTAGCCGTGTCATCGGCATATCACACCTATCAGTTGCAATATAGGTTCATTTTCAACAAAAAAAATCCGTTTGAAATATTTCAATTGACATTGAAATGTTGAACTTCATATTATTATTGGAGAAAAGGGCATCAACAGAGACCTTAGACCTCTACTGAATCAGTCAATGTATGCATCGATTATTTGGTCACACTTTTTCAAAATATAAATTTATCACTTTCGTTACAATGTAAATGTAATATGTGATGTCGAGTTGAGGAACGGATCCAAAGATTAATGACACTACAATATATGAGCATTAGTTTGTAAATAATGATGCGGTATTCGCATTGAGCTGAGCTTCTACTGAACTAGGCATTAATAGAAAAAAGAAGTAAGCATGTTTTTACCGAAATTCATAAATTAATTTAAGTTGCAAATTATAGAACTGATTAGACAGATGCGAAATTGCATAAATCATGTTTTCATCAATATGTCGAGTTGTAGACGGCTCTATGGAGATTAATTACTATCAGATTCTACTACATCCACACTGCGTCTTTTCAAGGAAATAACTACAACGCATTTTGTAGACACTTCAAAAGGTTATTGACGTTTGCCTTGTCCAGCTATTTTTCCACCATATTTTTCAGCTGTTCCTTCTTGTACAGCAAACTAGTAAAATTTTCATCAAACTTTTCTCTCTATTTTCCATGAATATTTTAAAATATACCAAGATCTACATCCTGGATAAGCAATTTTCAAGATCAATCTGAACGTGTTATTTCATAGAAACTAGTTTCAATAGCCCGACAGTTACAAAAGGAAAAGTCATCTTGACTGAGACAAATTGACATTCATTATTTGAAACTTCATCTCATGTACGATATTTCATGAATAAACAACGAGTCAATCCACTGTGAAATGGTATTTTTTCGGTTGTATCCAAGGATAGTTATGAACGCATCCTACATGGATGTTCGCTAATTTTTTTGAAGGTTTGAATAACTATCAGTGACATTGCACTTGCTTGTCAACATATTCGGTGAGTATCAATGTAAAATTGTTGATGCTCTACGGGAACTTTCAAGAATTTTATAAGACGTATATGCAGAACCAAACGAAGAAAAAATACTGTTTTTGTGAGTTTTCTTTATCAGGAAGTAAATCTAGACCGGTTGCTTTTTGATACGTGATACTGGAAATCATTGAGGAAGCTTTACGTCTTTTATCTATGAATATTTAAAACACTTTTAACTTCTTAAGCGACCATCAATATGGTATCTGCAAGCAAACATCAATAAATGACTACCTGTCACATGTCATCCATCTTCACCACAATGCAATCATGAAACGTGATAAGTCTGAAGTCCTTGCACTTGATATTCAGAAGTTATTTGACACTGTCTATCTGTGAATAGTCATTTATCTTGTGAAATATGCCAATTGAAATTCATTAGTTTTCAGTACATCATTTTTTATATTGTTTGTAGTTCTTGTGAAGTTGTCGCGTTAACAAAAAACCAAATATTTTTCCAAATATCGTTTTAACTTTAACATGTCATCCTGCATATTTTTATATGCAGGATGATTAAATAGTAATAATAAATCTATCCATGATAAGAATAATGACAGTTTCTCAAAAAAATTTATTCAAAACGCGTTTCACTACACGGTAGATTCATCAGTTGGTCTGATACATTATTTAAAGGTGCAAAACCTACCCTTTCATGATCCTGATCCTCTTTTTGTAGCATTTACTTTGAAAACTCTAGTTTATCTACATATAAATATCTTTCAAACCATATTCAGTTGATTTATGTAAACTGTATATTGCTAATGTACATTGGTCTCAACACCGTCTCCTGTGGAACACCGGCACTGCTTCACTTTGAATTTCTCGATTCAATACAAGATTTATTTATTGTCACCACAAAAACCTGACTTTGGATATGTACCAATTCGTTTATAAGTGATTGTTATCACTTCATTTGATATGGTTTTAATTTATATCGTAATTGCTTCATTCGTAAAACAGTTTTGTTTAAATTTCTACGATTTTTATGACTTCCCAACAGTTACCGTTGGTAAGTTCTCATTTATTGAGAGTAGTACTGTACGAAATTTTTCAACAAAAAAAACTCTAGAACAGAACTTATTGAAATGTACCTTCGTGAGGGTGTATTATAGTGTTCGGCGCCAATGGAATAAACCAGAATAAGTGCTAATCAAATTCTATTCGACTATCATCAAAGGTGACGTACAATTGATGACAGAGGCATAATTAAGTCAAAATCTGAGATAACGCTTGTTTGTTTTATTTTGATCTATTGTGTGGCCAGTATAATAAATATTATTAAAATATGCGTAGTCATATGGTCGTAAAGTCGTAAAGAGAATTTCTTTTGATGGAGGATATGTCTATAGGTACTCACATAATAGTAATTGGGTGGTCCAACAATACTCTGCAGTCTTGCAAACCTGTCTTTCTTAATATGAATGAACAATGCATTTGGAATTCTGTTGGAAGCTTGAATTCGAGCCAGGTGTCTGGCAATCGACTGGGTCAGGTGAACGTGAATCCATTTCCGAAAATGATATACTTATTTGAATGCTTTACCCTAGAAGTAGTACTCAGAATTGCACATAAAGAAATATTATAATGAATATGTATTTTACTTTAATTAGACAGTTTGAAATACCTATCAGAGATACAGTTTCCCGTCATATTATTCAGGTAGGCTAATCTCTTCTTTATACCTCTGGTAGATTTTTTGTGAACTCTTTCCGATAGTAAGGGAATTCAGTAGTGAATGGCAAAATTTGATATTTTCTCATAATGTTCAAAATTTTAAACTACATATTTTTCATATTTACATACTAGCAATCAACAACTTTTTTTTCAGTCCATTTATTTTCAGACATATTCACTGACATCCATCAAGACTAAGTTTATTTTTCGATAAGATACTTCCAAATTATCATCTCTGCATACTAATAAAGCATCGAAGCCGAAATGATTGAAAAACTGAAGAGTAGATGAAAAAAAGTGATCCCAGGACGCTCTCTATCTGTTCAAATCTGTTCAAAATCTGTTTTTCCGTTAATCAGCTGTCGCCCCCATACGAACGACAACTCTCAGAAGTTGAGAAACTTGTGCGAGCTAA
>WOGR01006956.1:0-12711 GCA_015342045.1 Leptinotarsa lineolata
TGTTAAAATGGACACTAATATGTCTTGGCACAATCATGTTGCTGGAATTGCAAGGGCTGCTTCTCAAAAGCTTGAAACACTATTCCGAACCAGAAAACTGTTCACATCTCAGCAACTTTTGATGCTTTATAAAACTCAGATCAGACCTTTTTTGGAGTATTGTTCTCATGTATGGAGTTCCACCTCTAAACATACCCTGAAGCTACTGGATTCCATCCAGAAAAGAGCCATCCGCCTGATTGGAGACGCAAACATAACTTGCAACCTTGATAGTCTGGAGCATCGAAGGAAGGTTGGAG
The DNA here is from genome assembly GCA_015342045.1 of Leptinotarsa lineolata. NCBI lineage: Eukaryota > Metazoa > Arthropoda > Insecta > Coleoptera > Chrysomelidae > Leptinotarsa > Leptinotarsa lineolata. The sequence goes on from WOGR01006956.1 coordinate 300, forward strand.
ATTTGTCTCTTTTCTATAGATACTTTCACGGGAAGTGTCAAACGCGACGGACTGTAGCTGCTCATCGTTTTGAAGTTCAACTCAGTACACCTCGAACTTCGCTGTTCAAAAGTCTCTTATTTGGAGAACTGCGTTAATGTGGAATAAACTTCCTGAGAACGTTTTTCCCAATGGATTTGAACTCCAGCGATTCAAATCTAATGTGAATCACTACTTTCGCACAAGCACCACTCTTAGGGCGCCTTAAGGTTTATTCTGTAGTGCTTGTGTTCTGGTAGTCTAGCATTTATGCAATGAATGTTTTTCACAATACATAAATGAAAAACTTTTTTTCATTTTCAAATCATTGTGATAGTTTTCCACCATACAAAGGAAATTACTCATGATCACTATATATTATGAATCAATGTTTCCCCAATATACGTTTGTCTGTCTGTCTCAACGCGATAAACTGGAAAACTATCAAAAGTATGTTCATACGATAATACAATCCCTATGCTATGAATACGTCAGTTATCCTAAGTATGGATATCATAACTGCCTTTACATCATACAATTTTAATCATTACTTTAGGAGTTACAGTAAATTCCAAACCGTCTCCCAAAAAAATAAATTCAAGCGGCCTGAGAATCAGATGCGAATTGCATGATGAAGAAAGGTAATTACTTTGGTTTTGTTTCAGGTAGTAACTATTTTGAAGTTTGTAATTGTATGCTTAAAATACTATACCACTCATGTACACATCACGAATGTAATGGCGTCGAACTCAAAATATTCAGTGAGCGTACCCAAACTCAAAGGGCGCGGAAACTATGGTGAATGGTGCTTTGCGGACAAAAACTTCCTTGCGTTAGAAGGGACGCTAGAATGCATCAAGCCAGAGCCAGGTCAACCGGAGATTGCTGCTGCAGATGATGCTTAAACAAGAGCCATATTGATATCAACAATAGAATCACCAATATACGTTTAGTTAATTCTTCAAAGGAAATATGGGATAAATTAAGATCAGTGTATGATAATTGTTCATATTTCGCTCATATGTATTTGAAATTCAAGTTGAGTCAATAAGTGGAGTGAATATGGTTAAATATATATTACTATTTTTCAATAATAATTCTCTTCATTTTCTATAGTTCTACAATAGTCTTATCTCCAATTCAACTGGTCTAATCTGTTGCGATACCTTTTGAACACAAAAGAGTACGTTAAAAAAACTTGTGCAGGAAAACAAATTCCTTATCTCATCGACTCGTCAGGTACAAAACGGTTATCAGCGGGCAACATGAGTTCGAGATTCTCAAAAATTCCCCAAACAATCGAAAAACAATAATTATTATTCAGAATTGTGTTGTGTATATTACTCAACATTAGAAATTGGAAATTCGTCGTCGTCCAAGGATCCGCCCAGAAGAAAAGTAAAGTGAACAATTCTTAACCCAGTTTTCCTTTTTTTATTATTATTAATCGTTCAAATCGCGGTTGGTTTGAAGAGCTGAAACCGTTGGATCAATCAATAATTCTGGTTCCACCAGAGAAAGCAGTTTATCAAGAAATCTCATATCAATCCAACTAGAAAATTGTCATTCTACGAACAGTTATGTGACTCAATTATTGGAGACGGATCAGAAATAGGCTGGAACCGGCTTCAATATCAATGGCGAGTGGATCGGTTAATCATTATTGGCAAGACTAACAGATAAGTTTTCGCCAATGATATTGACCATAGAACATTCTGGGATGCGCATAACAACAGACGCCATTGAAAATAAGTTATTGGACCTGGAAGGGGAAGTGAATGGAAATGACAGCGCGGCATTTGGTTCTTTCAAATATGAAAGTAAATGGAGCCAACCCAAGAAAACCAATATTTCTATGAACAAAAATACAAAGATGGTGTTGTGCAGATGTCAAATACAAAAAGTTATTGATTGTTTTTTATGTAAAAAAGTAGGTTATTACAGAAATCACTGCCCAAATATAAGATATTTGAAAAAAATTGGATCACAGACAGAAGAATGCATTCAGTGCAGGGTTTCTTACTGGCGTTTACAGTAAATCGGACTGGTATGTTGACCCTGGTGTAAGTTTACATTCAACAGCAAATGAATATTGGATCAAAAACGCATCATATCAACTATCCAAGTAGGAGATTGTTGTAGCAAATGACACCAAACTGCCTGTTAAATGTTCCAGAGAAATTCAAATTACTACGTGTACAGATGAATGCAACTTTAAAGTGACCGTGGAAGAGATGAACTGTGTTTAGAGTCTGACTACTAACCTACTGCCTGTACGTTAGTTGCTAAATGAAGGAGAGAAAGTAATATTTACAAACAATGGTTGCGAAATCCATGACAAAAAAGGTGTTTCAGTAGCTACCTCCATGTTATTCAATGGGGTGTACAAGTAAAATACTCCAGTGTATTTTTCAGCTGAAGCGGTGGTAGCGAATGAGATTTGGCATCGAAGACTACTTCCAAAGAGTAGAGAAAGATGGTAGGGGGAATTTAATTTGTTGAAGCAAAATGGTTCTTATGCAACAATTCTGAGACAAGAAAGAACTTCCAGAGTTTATGCTGACATTGCCAAGGAGAGATCACTGAGTTCGAGATTCATGTGTTTTGACTGAAAAAACATCCTTCTGCATTCGTCTGACTGAGATTTTCGCCATATTGTGGCAATCCCGTATGATCTTGGAGTAAGAGAGTGGTGACGGCATATTTTCGACAAGAACTCTGTTCATCAAAACGACCATTTCAACAAATTAAACTGTGTTTCAAAATCTCATTCGTTTCTTCTTCTGTTTTCAAACAATATTTAGCTGTAGCTGAGAATTTCACGACGACTGTCGTTTCACTTTGTTGATCACATCAGGCTTATTGGCTATTTTATGTCTGAGGAAAGGAAACGAATAGTTTCAAAGCACCCATTCTCTTCAACGAAATGAAAATCCCCAATGTATTATAGGTGTGCCGAAAAGGATAATGAATTCATTATGAAGTCCAATTATAACGATGGATATGAGCAATACTCACTCTTTTAACCGTGGAGGTAGTAAGTATCGGTAAGAATGGTGTACTCAGAGGAAAGAGAATGAGCCAAGGATGACAAACTCTTCCATTTGTTTAGCCAGGACTTTCACTGTCTCAATAATAAGTTTGGCTGTTCAGACAATTTTCGGATTCCCCATACGCGCGACATCATTATTCAATATGCATTGACTACTATCTCAATCGCATTATTCTGTTACTGCTGTCTCAGTATCATGCAAGACATCAAACACACCCAAAATCTATTCCTGGTTTCAGAACATACACGAAACGATCACCAAAAAGCAGGAAGTATTGAAATAATCGTGCTATTGCTGAATATACCACTGAATTCCATACACAAAACTTGAATAACTTCAGATACCAATTTGTACTGATATTGAAACATTACTTGAATTATTTTCCATCGCATCGACAAGATTTAAAGAATAAAAGCTACGGGTAGAAAGCAAGTATTATTTCATGGACTACGTTGATGCATGCATGCATTCGATATACGATTTCAGAATGCTTTACCGAAATGTTTATCGAGGTAGAATAAGACGGTATATAGGATAGTTCAATAAGACGGTGTTTAGGATGGTTCAAATTCAGATTCGAGCCATTCTATTTTCCAGAACTAGGAAAACTTTAAAAAACTAAGGAAAATTTGATATCACCATGTTTCAGGACGTTCCCTTCTGCCTAGTTCGAAGAATGATACTCTGAAAGAAATTCGATTTTAAATTATCGGGAATCATCGACTCTAAGTTGATGATAGACATCACCTTGCACTGAGGAGTGGCCAACCAGCCCGAAACCGGTCTGCAAGTGTGTTCCGATAATTAAAAATCGATTCCGGAAGTTGTATCGCCAACAGCATATGCAGGAATTACTTCTGTGAAGAATCCTGCACTGACACCTGTTGGATATATTCCAACGTCCTTCGTGGTATTAGCCAGGGAAATAGGTGTCAGTCCATAAACCTAGTGTGTAGGTGAGTTGAGACTGGCCTGAACGAATTGTTCATTTAGATAGCCAGTGTTCAAGTGTGCCCACGTACTATGAGAATGAAAGAAATTTTGTACTTCTTGATTGCGATTTTGCTCAAATTTCGTAAGTAAATTTCCATAGACAACATCTCCATAACTGATTCTCGAAGAACCAAAGTTTCAGTAAGCAATTTACGTATTGATTGATTCAAGCAATGCCTATGGGCATGAATCAACCTCAAACTGTTGTAAGATTTCTTGATCAAATCACTAATATGGGGAATAAATTTCAAATCAATATCAAAAATTATACCTACATTTTTTGTAGATTCAACTATTCATATTATTTATTTTGATATTAATGTTTTGTGGCAAATTCTTTCACATATGTTTATTGCCAAATAGTATTAGATGATACTTATTACAATTGAGTTTTAACTTATGCTCAGCTGCTAGGTGTTCACGCCTAGCCTAGAGTGACTTCAAATGTGCCTGGCTAGATAAGGGAACCATTGAAACTTTTTGGCGACAAAGGAAACACCATTTTATAGTTGTCAAAATAACATATATGAAGCCCAGCCATTATTTTATGACGAAAGTATAATCATAAATAATTATACTTTAAGGGTGTCTGGGAGGGGGTTGCCACCGCACTAGGTGTCTGGCGATGAGCGTGGTACTTTCTAACATTATTACAAACCGAGCTTTATGCTATAACGAATTTGAAACACAACTTTACTCATCTTCACTACCTATTATCTGCCGAAGCCACCGCGACCCAAGCTCCATAGTCAGGGTTTGTTTAAACCTATATTGTAGACATGCATTGAAAACTTTTCAAGTTTTATAATTTAGCGAAGGCCTGGGGGCCGCGGGCTCTTGCTCTAATAGGTCAGAGGAGGCTCCTACTCGAGACTACCGGAGTCTCGAATCTCAAGAATCAAAAGAGTCTAGTTGGAGGAGTTGAAGGAAACAAAAGCCTTGAGTTTTTTTGACGGTTTATGAAAATAGGATTCTGATCAGAAGTTGTAAGGTTCAGTAATTGGAATCCTAGAGTGAGGTTCCTTTATTTTAATACTTTTCCTATTGAAGCAATCATTGGAAAGAGTAGATAATTTCATTACGTTGACACTATGATTTCTTTATACAGTGGCAGTTCATCTTTAATATTGATTATCTAATATTATTTTCATTCCGTCATTTATTTCAACGTCAGGTATGCAAAACCCTATTGAAACTCCCGAGTAAACTACATTCCTTGTTTCATTAGTATACTTGAAGCATCGTCCATAGATATTCTTCTATGGACGATGCTTGAAGTGTCTCCTACTCCGGTGTTAATAAGTTGGTCTACAGTGACAAGTGTTGAAAGAAACTTCTGTAGATGATGACCCAATAAGAACTATCAACTTGGTAACTCTTGTCAGCACTTATAATTGAATTTCTATAAGGAATCAAGAACTGACTTGCAACTTTGTCTCCGCGAATCAAGAGCTAGTCAATTCAACTGGGCATAAGTACTACTTTATTGCTCTAAATCAAGAAAAGAGTAAGGAATCGGTTCACTATAATCGACGTTTGTGGATACTAGAAATTGAAATGTAGGGAAAAAGCTTCTCTTTGTTCATTTTTGAACATCATATCTCTTCTGTTTTATTTGTGTATAAGCGACAGTTCACTTACTATCATTAACAATTATTCTAACCCATGTCATTGATCCATTTCAATTTTCGGTCAAAATAATTTATTTTCTTTACATATCAGAGATATTCGTTATCATATTTTTGATATTATTTTCATTCTTTCAAAAACAAGTCATCGGAATATGTTCGTTCCAGTAATTAGAGTATTTCATTCATTCTCCTCCTTTTAGTACTCAAATCTGTTAACACTGTTTGAGATAATGGATTTCCGAATATAAAAAAATAATGTTCTTTCCCAAATAAAGTGTTATTTTGTCAGTACTGGGATTATAGAAAATCATCAAACATAAAAGTGGAATTGGGAGTTTCTTATTTATGTTTTTAGTTTTTTAGTTAGAAATAAAGACAAAATGACACTTCATGGCCTCCTTGAATTAATAACTATCATAATAGTTTAAGGTTTTTTGACTCGTCCTACAACATGTGAAAGTTTTCAGTTTTTCAAGGAGTACTATTAAATTTATCTGTTCATCTTCTATCAGCTGTAGAACTTGAAGTAATTTCAGTAGCTACTTCATTAAAGAGTGTACTACTCAGATATCTAGCCAGGAGCGAAATGATTAAAAAATGCATTTATCTTCGTCCTCAGTCTGTTGATATAATACTTAAGTGGCCTTTTGAAGTTGAAATATTCTCATCCATTCAGTTCCAATCAAAATTTAATATTCACTTATATGAATGTTAATTAGTATCTGTGAAAGCGGTGTGGGTGTGTATTTGGCTATTTATTGCTTCTGCAATTCTGCGCGTTAGGTGTGTATTAAATGAGCATATATCATCCGAGAATTATGACGAATAGTTGTGATAGATATCAAAGATAATAAAGTTACTACTGTGGAAGAAAAATAACAATTCCGTTTATTTTTCCAGTAGTTATAGTGATTGACACTTTGATGTGCATCTTAACGGAAAAATTTGAAATTGATTGTTTTCATAAGTATTGTATGATGGAAAGGTCAAAAGTGAGTCATGAATGTTAATACTTGACCTGTCGGTTGATATTTTCAGTCAAAGCTATGGTCCATGAAGAGATGATAGATGAAATGGTTTCAATATCAAGTTTCAATTCAGAATAAATAATGAAAAAATTGAAGACTAGGCAGCTCTCAAATAATTTTGCAGTGTTCACGTAGTAAAATCTCTTATCTTCATGAGAATAATGGGAATCGATCCTCCGCAATATATTTTTCACAATTTGTTAATCTCAACATTTTTCAAACGCCGTTTATGGAAAAGATGAGGATAAACATGACAAAAAGCCGCGTTTCATGAATACAGGAATTTCATATAACTGTTAATTAATCCAAATCAAAATTTTCTCAAATATCACTTGATCCTCTGGGTATACGATAAGAAATTACTATGATCGTCTTAACACTCTTTTACATTTACCGTCACCTATCGATCAACCTTCGCTTCGACAAGTCACCGAAATATTTTCATATTATGCTAACTGTATTTCAGAACATGCTGAGAATATACAGACACTCATTTAAGTCAATAGATTCCCGATCAATTCGTCAGTGCTTGAAGCTTTCGAATATCTAAAAGTAGACATCACGATTTGTAGACGAAACAGATACTTCAGATTTTGCAATTGTTGCTTCACTTCCAAATAATGGAAGGCTTGTTGCATTCTATTCAGAAACACTTTCCAATACTTTCGAGAGTTAGTGCTAGTACTTGCAAATTTTTATCAGAGTTACTCAATATTAAATTTATTTTTTTAAATTATTTGCTTTCTTCCTTCCTTTGGACGACTCCCACTTTTTCGTATGAAGATGGAGAGGTATAAAGCCGAAACTTTGTTTTCCCAAAAATCAACTTCCCCTGAAAATATGCCTGTTTCAATTTTCACATGAACATGTTTTGTTTTTGCCGTAGTCAACTCCACTTTTCTACAAACAGGGCTTGACTACAAGTGAATTAATCAAAGCAAGCGTACCTTCTGAACTTTTGGTTATTGATTCCAAAGGCCCATTACCGTCTATACCAAAAAATCCCATTGACAGTAGTAGACAAATATTCAAAATTCCAATTGGGAGCTAGATGCTGATAATATGCACCGATATAGAAAATTGAAAATATCTCGAAAACGATCACCTCCAGCAGTGTTGAGAAAGTGTACCTTTTTTACTTGGAAAAGGTGTGGAAATTAGATTTTTTCATGAAAAGTACCAAAAGTTCACTGTCAAAAAAGTTAGGGCATTTTGAAATAAATAATGACAGCGTACGCAGCGCTCTCTAGTTGTTACATGGAAATCAATACAAAATTAGGATTTCCCACGTCAAAAAAACCCCGGGTACCAAATTTCGTGCAAATAATTTATTTTTTGCAAGAGTTATTTTCAAAAAGCAAACAAAAAAAATCGATTTCAACACCCTGTATCTCCGAAACGAAGCATTTTCGGAAACAAGTTCATATAGACTTTTTTCTTAAAATTGTGTCAGGAATACGTCACTTGAATATTTGAATGTACTTATGGTGGTACCTTCTGAAGTGAATAATTTTTATTTGATAAATTGATGGATGTAGCAGTCACTACGTGGTAGGAGATCATCATGGAAAATGAGAAATAAAACTTTCTGTGATTTTACATAGTGATTGAAAAACATTAAATGAACAGATACTCAACTCGTGAGTCATACAAAACTAATGAAGTTATTTATAATGAATGCACGTGTCTTAGTTAGCGTTCAGGTTCTCATCGCCTCACAAAGGCCAGGCCATTATAAGTAATGTCCTTGGATCTCACAACAAAAAATCAACGTATACTGAAATGATTAGTTCCATACGCTATTTCATCTCATCTTGGATATGTCTCAAAATGTCTCAAAATTACTATATTACCTGGAATTTCGGAAAAATCGTTTTTTGTATGAAAACACTTCTCACGAATCACCCAAATAATTACAAAAAGACCTCTAAACTGATGTACAGTATATTTGAAATGAATTTGTTGATAGATGGGAAGAAACATCAAACCACCAATACTACCATTTTCAAAAAATCTGCCTGAAAAATTAATTGAACAATGGAAAGTGTTTTTGTATTCCCATAAAGATATTTTCTTGAGTTCGGGTATATAACCTTCAGATAATTTCTTCAGATTCAAGAGACAATAATTACTTTCATCTGAGTCCAGTCAGTGGCCGTAATCGTAACTACTAACTGTTCTACTACTCTCTAGGAAAAAAAAATTCCAAAATTCATTATACGAATAAAAAAAATATTAATGATTTTCTTATATTGTCTCTTGATTTGCCAGAAAAAAATCATGAGGTTGAGTAAACTGTTACTTTAACCGTTCTAAATACTGATGCACATTATTTTGCATTGCTTTTGAAATTATTGAGCATTACTATTAGCGTCCGTACAAACACTCAAGTATTTGGTATCTTCAGGCGTATGAAAATTTGTTACACCCCTAAAAATAAATATTTGGTGGAAAAACTTATTGACTTTCTGCTTTCTTAACAATTTGTAAAAAGTGATGAACTTTCACGAGAAGTAAAAAAGAAATATATAAATTGAAAATTTGCATAAATATGTACTCGTATATATTATCATAGAGAATATTTTTTTTCAGATACAAGTTGGGAGAAAAGAGACCAGCCGAAATTACTGTTTATGAATATGAACACTAAAATCGAAAATCACATTTTGTTATTTAGTTTATAGACCAAATATTTATGATGGAATTGAAACGAATATTATACATACAAACGTTAAATGACGTTATATATGAAAGAATATTATTATGATATTTCACTCATTGAAAAAGTTTCAAGTGCAGTTCTAGAAGATTTATGCAAAAACATCAGTTTACACCTCAGCAGTGCCTTTTTGTGTATCTTCGACAGACGATTCCCTCAATCAGATTATCTAAAATAACATTTTGTTCAGGCCAATCTCAACTCACCTGAACTGTGAGTTGATGGACCGACACCTATTCCCCTGGCTAATACCACGAGGGACGTTGGAATATATCCGACAGGTGTCAGTGCTTGCTAAAACTTTACAGCTTAATGTCACCGGAAGGAACAAACCTTTTCCATCTCATCCATCACTTCCTGCCTTGAGCTTGTGTGTCATTTATTATGAAACTAATATAAAGGTTCATTAATATCGCATTCGCTGACGTTCGGGTTTGGAACGAACCACTCATGCTAACAAACCCGTTACCGTACCATGAAATATCAATAAAACTCTCCACAGAGAGTGCATGTGCTTGCTTGCTCCAGATAGAAACTGGAAAAAATCACCCAAAACAACTATTTTCAACTATGAATATTGAATCACACGGAAATTTCTTTTTTGGTCAGTTTGTACACTGAACATTCATAATGGAATTAAAACGTATCCATAAACACAGGAATGCGACGCAACGGTATATATAGAAGAGTATTTTTGTATACTCTATTTGATTTTAAACCTGATCAGGTGAATAGTAAAACTTATATACAGTGTGTAAAAGTCAAATGGAATAAATTCTTTATTTCGGTTACTGTATATATTTAAAAAAAATCCGAAACACATCGACTTTAAATTAAAATTTGATATTCTTCAACGTAAAAATGTCACCCCTACCTTCAATCCCATTCGAATGACAGGTACAACCCCCAATTTTTCAAATGGGAAGAATAGGTTCGTGATATATCTTTTGAAAGGTCTCCTCATTCTCTATTCAAAAATGTTATCGCTTTCAAGTTTATTGCAACAATTAAGATAAAATAAATTAAAAGCATGTGGTTACCGAAATTCGATAAAATACACTCAAAACTTATTGCAATACATTCAAAACTTATTTCATGTTGAGATATTGATAATAAGAAAGTAAGAAAAAACCATCGCAATGTTCTTTTTAGATGGTATTCTCTATTATCTGTAAATAATTTCCGTGACAACGTTAGTTTGAAACGCCTAGTCAAATTGTTTTGTATGTTACAACACTAGTTGTCAGTATTTTAATTCAAGTTTAATGTTCGTTAACTTCAAGTCTGACAAATGGTTAGATAAACGGAAATGCATAACAGTTTTACAAAAGATTGGTTGCGGAGATAAAACCCGAACACAACAGGAAGTAGCTCGCCTATTTCATGAGAAATTTCCTAATTTATCGCCCATATCTCAAGGAACAATAAGCAAAATAGAGAAGCAGTATCGCGAATTTGGTCATGTGAGTTGATTGATTGAGTTGCTTTCACTGAAGATCTTTCTTCAATACGGTGGTTGAAGAATGATCATGTGGTGTTGTTTCTGTCCGAAAAATCACGAATAGGCTGCTTTATCGTGATGCGAAAGCCATGAATTGTTTTTTCACAATACTGGACGTTTTTTTCGTATTGCTTCGTAAACCCACTCAAAACTTCAAGATAATACTCTTTATCGATCGTACCACCATGTGGCAAGAACTCCTGATGCATTGCGACAAGGAAAAAAACAATATTTGAACAAATAAGTAAGTTATGCATATTATAAATTTAAAATTTCAAACATCAGTTCAAAACGTATAATAATTTCATGAATTCTCATTTATAAATTTCGAAAATAGTGAAAAATCCTTGTATTTTCTGATAGTTCTGTTCTCATTTTTTTACGTAATGATGCTCAGTTCGCTAAAAACAAAGTTCTATGTCGTGTAAGTAACTGAATGACTAGGAATTCGTCATGTTTCTTTATAGAAGTTGTTTTTCTGGGTGGTTAGAAGCCAGCAATACTTTTCAGGCAATGAACGCGTTTTTTGTAACGTACAAAAAGTGAGTAAAACATCTGAAATGTCGTTCTCCATTCTTATTCACAGTGGAGTATAATTCCTTCTTCGTAACCACTAACGAAATAAGGAAAAATAGGGAGAGATAATGACGTTAATAAATACAATGTCTTTTCCTGCTCACAGCTGGAATAAAGGAATTGGGTTTAAATAGAAGAGCGTTGTGAAAAAAACAAAATTGTTTTAAGAAATAAATTAATTTGTCCGAGTTCCGTATGTTGAAGGGATTATGTCACTTCAAATTGAGGATTCATAAAATAATTATTTCATAAGGATAATTTCATGGTGTATCATTCAACGATCGAGCAATATGGCTATTACTTGTGACAGTGAAGATTGTCGACGCGAATCGAAAGAAACCAAGATGAAAAAAGAATGATAAAATAATCCTTCTATTTAAACTCCTCCTTGAATGAAATGATTGTGATGTTTAATCTCAAATACACTCAAAAATTGTGAAACTGAGCGCGAGAATAATCTGGAAAAGTGCACCAAGTGAAAATACGGCTGCTGATATAGTCAGTAAGTTGACGTCCCATCACCAAATGTTTTATCACCTCCCAATTGTGAGAACTCCACCCAACAAATTGACCTTTGTACCTCAGAAATCAGTTTCAAATACACCAAGTGAATGGTATTGTTGCCAAATTGTATGAACGATTCAACAAATCTATCGTCAGAGCATCTCCTGTTATATAATTTACTACTGAAGGCGAATCAGGACCAAACCAATCAGATCAAAAATGAGTTTCAAAGAAAAACTTGTAAATTGATACAAAAATTAAATGAGGCTAATCACGAAATCGAAATTTTGAAACAGAAATGTGTTGAACTGGAACGAAGAACAAAAGAAAATAATATTGTTGTTTTTGGTATTGAAAAAGAGGAAAATGAAAATCTTATCAATAAAGTT
>WOGR01006957.1:1092-12710 GCA_015342045.1 Leptinotarsa lineolata
ATTTGAATCGCTGGATATTGAATCCATTTGGAAAAACGTTCTCAGGAAATTTATTCCACGTAAACGCAGTTCTCCAAATGGAAGATTTCTTGAATAGTGAAGTTTGATGTGTACTGAGTTGAACCTCAAAAGATGAGCAGCTGCAGTCCGTCGCGTATTTCTGATATGTACTGCTCTTGATGGAATCAAATATACCAAGTCACTTGAACACTTCGCGTGAAAGTATCTATAGAAGAGAGGCAAATCTCCAACCTTTCCTCGATGTTCCAAACTATTAAGGTTGCAAGTGATGTTTACGTCTCCAATCAGTCTGATGGCTCTTTTCTGGATGGAATCCAGCAGCGTTGGGGTATGCTTAGGGGCGGAGCTCCATACATGAGAACAATACTCCAAGGAAGGTCTGATCTGAGCTTTATAAAGTATCAAAAGTTGCTGAGGTGTGTACAGTTAGTTTTCTAGTTCGAAACAGTGTTCCAAGCTTTTGAGAAGCAGCCTTTGCAATTCCAACGACATGATCGGGCCAAGACATTGGGGTCAATTTCAACCCCCAACAAACTTATCCAAGCAGAAAGCGTAAGTGTCTGTCCTGCCTGGGTTTTCGTGGCATCTAGTTAGGGCTAAATAAGCGCCTCATTACTTTAAATAATTGTAGAGAATTTCAACCAAATCGGTGTAAGGATATTTATATTTTAAAGTTACCTTTTTTTAAAAATTCAACGCCTTGTAACGAAGCAACTCCGAATTATACAAAAAATACTTATCTCTATTCACTTTGTGATCCAATCATTAGTTATGGAATTGAATCAGATATCATTCACAGGATTACCACACAATATAATGAATGAAAGAGGTAAACTTTCACTTACATCATTTGATTGAATCACAGCCATAGGAAACCAAGTTTTCCTGAATAATCTATGGGTCGTTGATTGTTTCCTCCAAAGTAACTTATTGCGGCTTCCAGTCCAATCTCTATAACCAGATGATTTTTTCGTTTACCAGGAACGGATTTGCAAAAACTTTTGTGTTCAATGCCTACTCAAATAGAAAATCTTCATTGTCAAATGATACTAATAGGGCCAAGCGTTCCTCCATCTTCTACCAATTAACTGACCCTGTCTGGATTGAGCGTTTCATTTCAGTTTCTGTTGTTTCTAGTTATTTCCAGAAGATGTTCGTTGAATTGATCCAATGGGAAATATCTAATTATTATTCCTCTCAACTATTCGTTATGACTCAGCATTGACAGAGTGTGGGTAAATAATTTACTCCGAAAGCACCTAACATGACTCACTTTTTCAGGATAATATTAGTTTATAATAAAATGTCAAGTTTTGTTTGCGAATCTCAATGCGACAGTTTTATGTGAGTCTCTGTACCACAGAGTAAAGAAATACAGAGATAAACGTTAAATAAGGCGTGTAAAATTGTGGGAGATGAATTCGTATAGCAATCTTAAGGGCTATCACTTACATCCTAGGTTATTGATTGACCTGCTGCCAGGAATAGCTACCGCTATTGCTATACAGCCAATTTCATGTAACAGATAACCGTAGGAACACTGTAGCAAGGTTTGGGTTTCCTCTAGATCAGCGTTTCCCAAACTTTTTTGCCTGGAGACCCACCTTCATTATGTAATTTTTTTTGCGATCCATATATTGAATAATATTAATTATAATTATTATTACTAATAATATTTTTATTATTATTATCGTGAAGATTCACTATTGAGGAATACACCTAGGAAAGAAACTGGTGTAGTTGATATAAATGAAGTCAAAATACAGTACGAAAAAGACTTTCAATTCAGAATCTCAAAACCGAATAAATACAAAAAATGTGACTTATGGAGCTGGTGCTTACGATTTACAAGAGATTCTATATCTGGGTTGAAAGTTGGAAGCTTTGAACGCAGGTCACTTTCCACACAAAGCCTATTTCTATATTTATTTTTTAAATATACCAAAGTGGAGAATTCCCTCTCACACAAATATGTGGTTTAAAACCCCATCAGCTCTTTAAAGGCTATGTTCGAAAGAACTGGATATTCTCCCCTAGCCTTCATCGAAAATGGGATTAAGTTCAAGTTCTCTAATGTTGACTTTAGAGTAAAATTATAAGAAAGTTCTGTAAGGGAGTCTTCTTCAGATGTTGACAGTTGTACTTTGCTGAGGGAATCAATATCAAGCGGATTTCTTATCCAGAGAAGCTCATCTTGTATTTTTGGACAATACTTCTTAAAACAAGAACCACAATCAGTTGGTAAAAATGGTATTATTCATAACAAAGCTGCAGTAATTACCTGAGACTGGTAGCCAATGCTCGAAGATGCTCCTTTATTGCAGATGTAATTTCTTTGCTAACCTTGAGTCCATATGTTTGTAAAAAGTCATTGAGAAGTGCCAAAAAAACAAAAGAACTCTGTTCCACTTCGTATTCTAGTTTCAAACGTCCATTTTATTAGTGCAACGCTCTTCACACTGTATTTTGAACATATATAGCTATCTTTTTTAGAAAATGATTTTTAATTTTGTACTGTAGTCAGAAGTTAAAAAAGACATATATCATGAAATATGTATTTTTTTACATTTCAAACAATTCAAAAGTATTGACTGTTTTTAATTTGTTTCCGTGACCCACCCAAATTATTGTTTGGGAACCACTGCTCTAGATAATAGGTATAGATGATGTCTTTGTGAAGGTATAGGCAGACTTCAACTAATGAAATTACCATTTTTTGCAATCCTAACCTGAAATTTTTCTACCAAACGGAGTTCTGAATAAGACGTTGCTGCTACTTCTTTTTATTCCCGAGTTTTTATCGGATATTTGAAATCTTGAGACTGACTATATCTAACGACTTCTAACGAAGAGCAACAAGGATACCTTTTTGCAAACATATGAATAGATTTTGAAGAATTCCAAATATCATCGTGTTTCTGTTTAAAATCTTTTTACCGTTAACAAGCTGTCGCACTCCTACGAAAGACAACTCTCAGGAGTCGAAACTTGTGTCTTACCTTTTAAAGTGTGAATTCTTACAAGGTAAAATTGATATATAATTTGATATAACCTTTGAACATTTATATTTTCTGTTTCTATAAAAATATACAGTTTTTCCTCCTACTTTCAAAACCCGCCGACACTGAGTTCTGAACATTTCATTCACAGGAAGTTTTTTCCTAGAATACCACGAGGAATTGCCTCCTCATTTCAACGATAGTGCTTGAAAACTATCCTGTATATTGAAATTTCAAATATTTAGTGAAGAGTACCAACACTGAGTAGGAAACATATGTAAATCGAAAACCCACTCACAGTATCTGAATCACGAATCTTACCATCATCAATCTGTTAAATTTAGGATTCTATAGATCAGGGTAATTTATAAGATGAATGAAAACCCTTTTTTTGTCTAATTTCTACTACGTTTATTCATTCCTACGACCGGTTTCGGGGTTTAGCCCATTATCAAGTAAAACTAACTAAGTAACTTTTTGGAGTGTACACACGAATTATATGGGGTTACAGGTAGTCTGGGGGGCTAGGTACTGATTGAATGGGGGTACCAATTATAAAATTATAGAAATTACCAAATTCATAAATTCAGGAGTGGAGACCCACATAGATCGAGTTGCTCGTTTGGGGGTATATATTTCGGGTTTTTCATTGATTTAATAATTTTCATGGCTTCCAACAAATTCGTTTTCTTCCCTTCATTAGATTATTGTAGAATTTTGAAATTATCTTTACTTATCTTGTGTTTTGTTTCTTGAAGATGGTCATACATTGTAGATTTTTTTGTCCAAACAGACGTGTTTACGAAGCCTTACGTCAAGTTTGGCCAGTATAAACTGCAGGGCATTTACCACATTCTATTCAAACTGGTAGACATTTTGACGTAAGGCTTCGTGAACACGTCTGTTTGGACAAAAAATCTACAATGCATGAAAATCTTCAAGAAACGAAACACAAGATAGGTAAAGATAATCTCAAAATTCTACACACATGTAATAAAGAAAAGAAAATGAATTTGTTGGAAGCCATGGAAATTAATAAATCAATAAAAAACCCGAAATATATACCTCTAAACGAGCAACTCGATCTATGTAGGTCTCCACTCTTGAATTTATGAATTTGACAAACCTGATAATCTCTATAATTTCAAGTTGGTACTCCTATCCAATCAGACTACTTGTAACTCTATATATTTCATGTACACAATCCATTAAAATAGTAAGTTATTTTTACTTTATGATGGGCTAAACCCCGAAACCGGTCGTAAAAATAAATAAACGTAGTGGAAATTAGACAAGAAAGTGTTTTCATCCATCTTGTTAAATCAGACAAACAGATAAAAACTCTATATTGTTTTCTGCTCGAACTCTTTCTACATGAGACTTTCTTGATGCAAAGTTGGGTTATTCTGCTATTGAACTTCGAAATGGTAACTGACTGCATGAATTTCTATAATTGTTTGAAGTTTATACCATCATTGATTTAATGAATTCAAACAACAGAAAATATCAGTTCTGGTCTTCCAAAATGACTTCCAACTGGGTAGGACGATCACGATAATCGTCCCACCTAGAGAATTATTCGCAATGTGACGACATTGACGAAACGCAAGATTTACCGAAAACATCGCGGCTGTCTGCAAGAGTGTGCAGGAAAATCCGAGGCAGTCGATTTCGCGTCGCTCACAAGAACTCAGCCTTTCGCAGACAACAACCTGGTGAATTTTGCGTTGTTACTTGGAACTAGGGTTGTACAAAATTCAACTTACCCAGAAACTGAAGGTACACGACCATAGATAATGACGAGTGTTCGCTAATTTGCTCCAGTTGAAAACTGACTCTTATTCTCATTGAAAAATCATCTTTAGCGATGGTCCACATTTCTGAATAAATGGATACGTGAACAAACGGCATTGTCGAATTTGGAACGATTCCAATTCACATGAGATCCAAGAGCGTCCAATACATCCAGAAAAAGATACTGGTTGGTGAGAATTTTGGGCAAGCTCCTGTCAAAGATGATTACCAATTTTTTTCAACCTGAGTTGAATGATCTGGACACCAACGACATGTGGTTTCAACAGGACGCCGTAACGTGCCACACAGCTAATGCCACATTGGATATTCTGCACAAGCGATTTGAAGGCATAGTTATCTCCCGTGGAGGTGATATGAACTGGCCGCCGGGATCGTGCGATTTGACCACACTAGACTTTTTTATGATGTTTTTTTAAGTCGCAGGTGTATGAGAATGAGCCACAAAGTCGTGATCCTCAGAGCCAACATAACCCATGTCATCGGTCAAATTCAGACTGATTTATGTACCAGAGTCATGAAAAATTTGACGTTTCAGATGCGCTCCACCCAGAGAAGCTGTTGTGCAAATTTAAAAGATGTTCTGTTTCACACATAATGGAATCAATAAGTATTTCAAATGAATAAAATAATTTGATGATATCTCACACACACTCTGTTGTATATAAATTTTAAAATAGATAAAAAGATGTCATATATGGACAGTTGAAAGATTATAGATCGAAAAATAGTAAAATTATACTTTGAAAATTCAGTTTTCCACAAAACAAACTTATTTGAAAACTACAAAGTATCAGGCTCATTTAGATCATTCACGTTGAATGGATATACTGCAATATCTGATTTTAGCATATCCATTTATATAGCATAGAGTCCGAAATCATAGGATAAAGAATGGAAATGTGATGTGATCTGTGTATAAGAGTTGTCTTCATTTACTCCTTCTTTTGAAATATAATGATTTCGAAATAACCACCAATATGCAACTTCAAATTTTTTGCAGATTCACTTTTCCACTGTTTAGAAAAAGTCTCAAGAGAGATCTGGAAGACAATGACATTTATGATGTTTTGCCTAAATTTTCATCCAAGGAACTGGGAGAAAAACTAGAACAGAACTGGAATCGGCAGCAGAAGGGAAATGAACAGCCTTCTCTATATAGAGCTTTGTTTTACTGCTTTGGAAGACAATATTTTTTTCTAGGACTGATGCAGTTGATTGTCAGAATAGCTCTGATGTAAGTAATGTTGATTATTTATCACTTTATTTTATATCTTATCATTAAGTTGAACAATATTTCATGTCCACGGCACTTCACCTTCACCAGGTTACTTTCAAGAGTTGTGGAGTTTGCTTCTTCTCACTTTTCCTCAGTGCGATTTTCTCTGAATAATATCCAATATCTCAACTTCATTGTTTTCATCGAAGGGAGTGATCCAAAGTCTAACATTCGCATAAAACATGACGTGCTGTTTTTTTCTTCGGTTGCATTGCCTACAGCTGAGGTCTCCATTGTACAGTTCTATTTTTGGTGGACATTTCATGGACACTGTCCAGTAATAGTCCTGCAATTGTTCTGAGCTGCATTGTTAAAGCAGTTCTTCGGTTCTCTTCTCAAACGGTCCCTTTATAAAAGTTTTTCCGTGAAAATTTTCAGGTGCATTCTCTAAATACCCTTTATATTCATATAAATCCATCCACCAACTCTGGTTCTGTACTGTGACAACGTCAATTTTGACTGTGTTATGTTTTTTTACTTTCAATGCGGGACTTACAATTCATTAAATCTCCCCAGCTATCACCATTGTAACAAACTAGCCTTAGGTCTTAAATACTTGGGCTTATTTATTTTATCAAGTTAAATTAATCAAATTAGCAGCGGCAGTCACCAGATGTCAAAAAAAGGCTGTAGAGTTCGTGCCAATCACACGAAGGCCGTTCTTTTTGAAATCTGATCATTTGGTATACCAACTCTTTATACAATTTCAGAACGATACCAAATATGCTCTAACTGAATTTTCATCTTAGTTAAAATGCTTCTCACTTGCTACTTTCCTCTCGATGGATTGGCTAAGAAGTCTCTAATTTTTTTTTCTTAACTCCATCTTACTTTACGAGGATGGTATTTTTCTCAGTTCAAGAGAAAATGGAAGTCCGAGGCTTCAGATATAAAATATAATGAGTGAAACAACGACTCCATGGACAAACAAAAAAAACTCGTTAAATCTTATGAGAAAATCTGAAATTCAATAAAATAAAAATAGAACAAAGAAAATGCTGCCAATTCAATTGTGCTATTAACAGAACAAAGTACTTTAGTTCTACTTTTACATTAGGGAGAGTGGTGTATCATAATCAAATTTGCTTTCTTTCTTTTTTTATTAATTTTAATGAAGGAATCAACACCAAAACTTTCATATTGAATTACCTTAAATCTCACACAACGCGCCTAATAAATTAACTCTTCTATTTTGGTCACCATCCTCAGCCTCGACGGCCAAGGGATGAACCCTCGTGACCGCTTCCTTTCGTGGCTCTCGCAAGACCCTCAAGCCCTCACCTTCCAAAAAGCCAGGAAGAAATCCTAGGTGCATAGTCCCCCACCACTTCTCTCTCAAACCTTTCTTTGTAACCATCCTCACGTGCAACGGGGTCACCCGAAAACTCACTTTTTGCTGAGTAACCACATCCTACGACTTCAAAGTTCGGAAGATTAATATGGCCATATAAACATCCAGTGCAGTTTCAGCTACGTGACCAATATATCTGACTAGTGCATTTTTTCGAACGTCGATGAATTTGTTTATATAAACACTCTCCGGTCTTACCATAAGGTTACATTGCATGAAACACACGACCCATTCAGAATTGAATGGGTCTATCTCTTCCCGAAGTTAAAATGAATATTAACATACATAGGTAACTTTTGCTATTACAGTACTAATGATTTTCGTGCCCTCACAGCTAGTTTAGAGCCTATAGATGGAGCTGAGTATCCGTGCCTGGCATAGTCGAAATCTTTTTTTCCCATGATACCTGAGAGTCCTGGCACCCACTATATAGTTAATCTTTTTCAATGCACCAGTTTCTTCAGTTTCTCTTGGCATATTTGTCAGTGCCCCTGGTGCAGCCTAGCTGATCCGATTTTTGTTGAGGCCTCGAATCGATATTCCTAATCCATTGCAAAATAACATAGACTTCAGCCTAGAAAACTGATGTGTACCAACCGTGCTGGTGACTGAAATGGGGATTTCCCCCGCACAGTATATTCCAGTTGCCAACCCATTTTCAGCTTTCGTACCAGCTAAGTACCAGGGGTTTCTGTCTACCATGCTCTCGTGATGACTGTTCATTTTTCACTCTTTGTGGTCTGAGTTTTTAACCGTGTAGTTTGTGTCGAATGTATTTTGGTATCATGTTAGTTCTTCGTTCCTCGAAATATTCCAAAATTTCTGCTTTCAATGTCTTCAATGCAAGATGATACTGATTTCTTGGTACTGAGCCTTGTATTCACTGAATAATTGTATCATTTCAGATTCATACAACCAGCGATAATGACCAAAATACTTGCACACTTCCAACCAGCCGATGCTAGCACAACTAAGTCCGACCTCTTCATCTACACAGTTCTGTTGATTGGCCTCAACGTATTGGAAATAATATACTACCAGAACTACTATCAGTTTGTAACGGAGGAGGGCATCAAAATCAGAACAGCCCTGACAGCTTTGATTTATAGGAAGGCTCTAAGGCTTGGCTCTTATCATCTAACTGAAGCAACCATGGGAAAGGTTGTGACTCTCATCACCAAAGATGTGTTCGCTTTCGAACAGTTGGTTGTACTATTGAACGATGCTTGGATATACCTCATGGAAGCCATGGTTGTTTTTTATCTGATATACTCAAGGATTGGAGTTCCTGTATTCTCTGGTACTGGTTTTTTATTGGCAATGCTTTTGGTGCAATGTAAGTGTTTCCTCTGAAAATTCTTTTTAATGAACGTTTCAACTCCTCAGGATTCATAAATGCATTGATGGTACTTTTTAAATCTTAGAGGCCGAAAGACAATACTAGTAAAATGGTACTATGAAAGAAGCAATATAAATAGATAACTCCGTTTCAAAAATATACACAATACAATAAAAACAGCACAGAAAACATAAAATCAAGTGACAAAAATCAGTAATATTGTATATTGGAAAAAACATAGAATAAATTTAGAGTTATATCATCAGTTGTCATATTAGTTGTATACAGCTCGATTTTTGTGTTTTTGCGACATGCCAAATCATACTAGTCCTGTAATCTTATATTATATGCCGATGATAAAATGATAGCTGTGGATGCTGAGTCATATGAAGATTGTGTAGATGAACTTCATTCTTTGACGAATGAATTCAAATCTTGGTGTCGTGAGAAATCATCAGTTGTTATCAACTACAGAAGTATCTATCAACAATTTCTCACCAAATCTGCAAGTATTTGGAGAGAACATCGTGTTTTCATGAAGCACAAATTTTGAATGTTTTTTATACAATAATTGTGCATTTTAATATCAAAAATGTTCGTAGAACAACTTATGAAAACCCGTTCCCATAATATTCACTGATGAGTACTCGTTCACTATAATAGAAAGTAGATTTCATTCATATTGATATAACTATATTTTTTTTATTATTTA
Source organism: Leptinotarsa lineolata (assembly GCA_015342045.1). Lineage (NCBI taxonomy): Eukaryota > Metazoa > Arthropoda > Insecta > Coleoptera > Chrysomelidae > Leptinotarsa > Leptinotarsa lineolata. The sequence goes on from WOGR01006957.1 coordinate 10,606, forward strand.
TTTTTTCATTAACATATTTAAATATGATAAGGAACCTCAAATTTGCCTATCTCAATATAAGGTCTCAATTCACTGGGTTTGACTTGCTTGACGATTTTATCATCACTCACAACATTGATATATTTGCTATTTCAGAAACTTGGCTGAGTCAATATTTCTCTTCACATACAGTGAAAATTAAAAATTACTGTCTTGTTAGAGCTGATAGGGATGGAACAGGAGGTGGAGTTGGCTTTTACATAAAATCCTCCATAGACCTCGACCGCCCAAAGCTAACGTAACACTCTCTCTGTCTGCATTGGAAGAAGTTGTATCGAGCCTTATAATAAACAGTGATTCTTTGAATTTAGCTGGTGATCTGAATATAAATCTCATATCAATCAATAATTCCACGGAGGAATTACTGAATCTGCTTGAAAATTATGCTTTGTTCCAACTGATTGAAGTTCTTATTAGAATAACTTCTGAAGTGGAACATTGCTCGATATTCTAGTTACATCGAACAGAATGGATATTAAATCCGTAAATGTCTTGGGAACTGGTATTTTCGATCATTCTGCTATTCTATGCAAAATATTGTCGTAGAAAACATTTCATAAATCTGAGACAGTAAACTTCAGAGATTTCAGAAACTTCGATGCGATAAACTGGAATGATATATTTCACTTCAACACTGTTATTGAAATGATTGAATTCTTTAATGATAAGATATCTTATCTTTATAACATCCACGCACCGATTCGAACAATCAGAACAACGGAACCACATGCCCCTTGGCCTACTCATAATTTGAGGGAAATTATAAAACTAAGAGATAAAGCTTTCAAAAAATTCAAATCAACAAAAGCTCATACTCATTGGACTTACTATAAGCAATTGCGAAACTTCACAACAGGTGCCATTAAATGAGAAAAAAAAAAGCTTACTTGGAATTTAATTTGAGAAATAGTAACTCTTAGGTGATCTGCAATACGCTTAGAACTTTAGATATTGTGAAGACAAAATCAAATTCACCACCAGCATCATCTAATTTAAATGAAATTAATTCACCTTTTGTTATTATAAACCATACAGTTGAAGCAGAATTTTATAAATTGTTTCTAAAAAAATAGGACCAATATCCCATTAGGACACTATTAACTTTGTCAAAAATTAATGCCTTTCAGGCGCAGCAATATCTGAATCGTATAAAAAGTAACTGTGCTGGATCAGATGGTATAACTCTAACTACGCTAAGATATGTTGAAAGATACCTTACCAATATAACACATATATTCAATACTGCTATTGAAACAAACAGCTTTCCCACTTCATGGAAAGAAGCCATTGTTTTGCCGTTACCAAAATGTGATAATTCAACAGAACTATCACACCTGACGCCTATCAGTAAACTGCCTATTCTCTCTAAAGCATTCGAGTTGATTCTCAAAGATCAAATTGATTCATATGTGTATAATAATAATATCATCACTGCTGTCCAGTCAGGATTCCGGGAATCCCGCAGCACTACAACTGCTCTTGCCAACATAACGCAAGATTTATTCAATAAAAATGAATTGACTTTGATGGTACACATCGTTGAATTGTTAGGGAGTTACCTACAAAATCGTCGGCAAATTGTATGCATAGACGATGGATATTCTGATGCTTTACCAGTTAGTTTTGGAGTCCCTCAGGTATCAATTCTTCGAACGCTTTTATTCTCAATATACATCTCGGACTTCCATGACATAATGAATAACTGTCAAATACATCATTATGCTGATGACACTCAGTTATACTATTCATTCAGTAAAAATAACTGGCAAGAAGCTATTTATAAAGTCAATCAGGATCTGGAGAATCTCTCGCACATATCATCTGCTCACAATCTGAAACTGAACACGAATAAATTTCAACTTTAACTGACAGGTACGAAACGCAAAAAGAGTGAAATTGAAGTTCTCATCGATATTGGACTTGATGATGATACACTTTCCATAGTAAACGAAAGCAAAAACCTAGGACTATGGATAGACTCCCAACTCAGATTCAACAAACATGTTAGTGTAATTTGTCAGAACTCTTATAATATCCTACGGGAGCTTTGCCGAAATAGGGACTTG
>WOGR01006958.1:0-12709 GCA_015342045.1 Leptinotarsa lineolata
TGACTTTCTGAAGACGATAGAATTCACAGACGAATGTAGTTTTTCTCGGGACAAGATTATTAATTTTCATAATTACCACATATGGGCTGATGAAAACCCTCACGATATTGTCGAAACTAACCATCGAGAATAGTTTTCTCTTAACGTGTGGCTCGGAGTTTTTGAGGATGATTCATTTGGACCGCATTTTCTACCTCCTCGATTAAATGGTGAGGCATACGTTCAATTTTCAAGAGAAGTGCATCCAGTACTGCTGAAAGAAGTTTCTTTGGGCATCAGAAGGGATATGTTTTTTATGCATGATGGGGCTCCCGCCCATTTCAGCCAAGTAGCACGTCAGAATTTGAGTGAACCATATGCAAATCAGTGGTAGGTCGAGGAGGACCATAGAACTGGCCCGCTCGATCCCCGGATCTCAATCCACTCGATTTTTCTATTTGGGGCTTTTCACAGCATTTGATTTATCGTACTCTTGTTCGCGATGTAGAGGACTGAAGAAACCGCATCATCGATGCGTGCAGGGCAATCAGAGAGACTCCAGACGCATGCGTAATGTCTGAAGGTAGACATATTGAACGTTTACTATGATTTCTACATATTGTGTGTTCTGTTATTTATAAATTAGTTTTGTTTATTACCCTTCAATCGTTTAATGCAGGTACTAACTAGAAAATAACAATAAATCCAGTTCGCATTTATGACGATGTATCTCTGTAGTTGTTCGTAAAATAATTTTTCGCTGCGAACTGGTTTATTTTGGGCAAAAAACCGAAGAGACATTTTTTGTTTAGAATGAAACAGGCTATTGGAAATAAATTTTTCAATAGCAAACAAATAATAAGACAAACAGTTACATTGGAAATGAATTTTAGGGGTTGCGTTTTCCACCCCTTACAACCATGGGGTAAACGAAATAAATTACTGGCTGAGTGTCTTTTTGGTAGTACCAAACGTCAGGTTAATTTCAATATTGTAACTTTTTCAATGCTTGTGAAAAACTTTGTTATACAAATTTTATGTACCCCCTTTGAGGGGCTGTATCTTAACAAGGTATGCTCCAATGAAGTTTCTTTATATGAAAGATCCTATCTTTTTTTCGACGAGGAATCACCTCCTTGAATGTTTTACACTTATTCGGTTTCACCCTGTATATTTCTATTGTGTATTTCTTTTGTATATTTTAGTATAATTGACTTTTTCCACGCTGTAAAGTCTCTGAAGATAAAACTGATTTGATTTGATTTGAATTAGCAAATTAATGGTATATTACCTGTAGTTCCCGATGTATATATTATGTACAGAGGATCATTAGCATCGACCGGAACACAAGGGGCACTTTCCACGTTTTTTATCGACTCCTCCCAATCCATATCTCTCACCGGGTCTAGTTCGGCGATTTCAATGCCTTTTCTTTGGAAAATAATGCATTTTGATGGTTTGTGGCTTGACAGGGCGATGGCTTCGTTGAGCTCTTGTATGTAACTGCGAAAAAAATCTGTAGAGAATATTACTAAAAATTATAATTATTTTTGAATTAACATCAGAGATGAAAACAAATTAATCAAAAACTTTTCGGATGAAAAGTAGAGCCGATGAAAATTCATATTTCTTCACTACAATAACAATTTATACTAGCCTGTCCAAATACATAAAAAACATCCATTTTGCCCTAAGATTCACGAAAAGAATAGCCAACCCTACTGTGCCAAAGGCAAAGAAAACAGCAAAACTTCGTAAATCCGCCCTGAAGACCTTGTAATAGTCCTATGACTTTTAGGTCACCATATATTTCCCACTTATACGTATTATAACTCATTCCATTTAGAATAAGTGACATACTTTCGTGTGTTTCCTTCATGGCAACTGCATGTGCAAGAGGAATAGGGGGTCTTTTATTACCATTATGGAGCAGCATTTGTATTTACACAAACACACATTTTAATCCTGCATAATAAAAAAAGAGGCTAGCTCATGGTTACGGTTCCTAAATATTGTAACTTTGGTTTTAGGGGCTAGTAAATTCCATTGTTGTAATCTAGACCGTAATAGTTCAGCATTCTCTTTGGACAAGTGGAGGTCCCGAACTAGGTCATTTAATTCAGGTTGTTCGATTAAATGGGGTGTTGTTCCTTCACTCTCGGGAAAATGAGGACCGTCTTTTTCTGGCACATCATCGAAAGCAGATTCGAAAACCGAGCAGAGCCGCTGTGTTGCCATATTTTAATCAATTTCCTCAATTTAGGGGAAAAGCAAATTTGGAATGTCGTGTTCATAAAATTTTTGTGAAAAAAATGATAACTCAAAAATCTTACATGCTATGAAAGTTTTACTATCATTTTGGCATTTAGGGACCAAAAATTAACAAAGAACCGCCTTTGACATTACGTCGTAAATTGGCTGTAAACTGGTGAATTAATTTGATGAATATGAAACACTTTTGGATTTCAACTGGTTCTAATGAGCTTTGATTCATTTTTTTCAATTTTCAATGATCCACATTTTTTTTTATTCATAGAGATGTATGTTCAGTGAAATTCTCACAATATAGATAGATAGTTAGATATATCTTCATTTTCTCCGGTTACATATAATGTACACATGTAAACTCTGAGGAATGTGGAACATGTCAGTAATAAATAATGAATAAAAGCTTTACAAACATAATCAACATTATCACACACGTAGTTTGAAAAAAACAGAAACATAAAATCAGGCATTTCATTCTTGAATGTGAAAGATTTCTTAGAGTGAGTGAAAATTTATTGTAAATGTTTCTAACACTATATTTGACATTTCTCTGTATGTATGTATAGTTGCATTTCTCATTTCTAAGATCATTCTTTGTTCTTGTGTTGTATACGTGATCATTTTCACAGTTAATAAAAATTTCTGATTTATTTTCTGTTACAAATACTGCTGCTTCATATATATAGAGATTCATCAAAGTTAAAATTTTGCTCCTAATAAAAGCTTCCCTGCAGCTATTTTTTTTCACTTTATAGATATACCTGATACAATTTCTTTGTAGTATGAGTATTCTAAAGATTCAATAGAGTTTCCCCAGAATATAATTCCATACTTTATCCTAGATTGAATGTAAACATGGTATGCAGAGAGGGCAGCTTCGGTTGGGACATGTTCCGACAGTATTCCCAATGCATAGCAATATTTTGCAATATTTTTTGATGAATAGTTTATATGAAGCTTCCATTCCAGTCTCAAAAATTTTACCCGATTGCATATGTTTATATTTTGATTATTATATTCAACTCCGGCAAGGATCTATTTTCGAAATGAAAATCTAGCACATTTGTTGTCTTTGTCATGACCAACTGAGAGTTTTTTTCTTTTACAATCACTGATATATCATCAGCATATAAAACAATATCTTCATTAACTACATTTGGTATTTCATTTGTGTACAGTATATATAGTGTTGGGCCTAGGATGGATCCCTGTGGCACACCTTTTTTTGAATCACAATTGGTTCTGATTTAATTATCCCCAAGATGTCATTTTCAATCAAAAGTTGAATGTTACTCGAATAAAAATACAAAAAGTGGAATTTTCACTCCATAGTGATGTAATTTATCGAGAATAATATCTTCAAAGACACAATTAAGTATTTTTCTTTTGTGTAATTCAATGTTTACATGAAAGTAGTTGTTTTGAGAGAGATTGTTTCTGAAAATTACATCTTTCTATGATCTGCATATCTGTGTAAACAATTTTACACAGATTTACTAGTTCTGAATTCAAATAGCCCTGAGCAGATGATTCAAAAATTATAAATATAACTGAAATTTTTCTTGGGAGGATCGCAGTTTTTAGCAAGGGCTAGAACTATTGAAATTTTGAACGCGAAGGGAATGATTCCAGCGGAAAAGCATTTACTAATCATTTCAAGATCAATGAAGGACAAACCTTTGATGTAGTGTTACACCTCGTCTTCAACTACAACTACAAAATAGTTGCAACAACATGGTTTTATGTTTCATTTAAACAGTTTCCCACATCTGAACAGTATACTAACTCCTGACGTGCGTTTCGCTAACCAAATTAGTATCATCAGGCGATGACAAACTAGTTTTTGACGGCTATTTAAGTGTATAACTAATTCCCAGAAAAACTCATTTTGTTATACTGTTATTATTTTCAATTATTCTTTTAGCCTCGGATGCTGAGGTCATTAGCCATTTTGTAGCATACAATAACTATTTATATTTTGTTGAGGAGGTCTGTTGCTTTCAGAAAGTTCAAAATATTTATCTTATATTGGGTACTGAGACAAAATCTGATATTATTCGGTAAGTTATATCGTTGTCGATCAGCTTCATATTCGTAGCATTCTGAGAGAAATTGTTTGATCGTCATCAAGGTTTGGCAATTTCCACACATGGTTACCTTGGTCTTCTCAGTATACAAGAGTATGTTAGGTGCTAACATACTCTAAGTCGTGTTATTATGACTTGTTCTCTTTTCGTTAGCCAAGTGTTGAGTATTAGTTTTTTTGTGTCATATGAACTCACAGGTATACTCACATCGGCATCATTTTCACTTGAAGCTCTTGCTACAGTGTCAGCTTCCTCATTTCCGTCAATTCCTTTATCGGTAGGAACCCGAACAAATATGATCGATTATCCTTTAGACTGGAGACGAATTATCAGTGCTATGATTCTTTGTACCAGCGGGTGTTTAATGAAGGAGTTTTCTATTGCTTGAATAGAACTCACCTAGTCAAAGCAAAATTGACTACATAAGTCCATCATGTATAGTATTGCTTGAAAGATTGCATATTGTTCTGCTGTGAAAACACTCGCTTGATTCGGTAAGGTCCAGAAGTGGGTCGATTCCAAACATGAAGAAGCACTGTCAGTTCCAAGCCCAGTCTTCGACTCATCAGTGTACACTATATGGCTATTCGGGTATATTTCATTACTGGTCACTGCTGCGTTGGTTTCCTCTGTGTTGAACACTGAACAATCTAAGTTGCGTTGAATCGGTTTTATTTCACACTGGGGGGACTCGCAGAAACCTATCTTATATGTATCTGGAAAGCTAGTATCCATCGAAGACATCAGTTCCGGTTGGTCAGAAAATAGTAGGACGTCTTGCATAAATGTATTCTTCTTCCTCTATAAACATGAATGGGAAATAAAGGTGTGATGGTTAGCTCCAAATTCTAATTTTGTATGCTGCTAAAAGTTGATTTCTTCTATATCGTATTGGTGATATACCTGCTCCACAGCACAGTGGGCCCCCAAGGCCAGTCACAATCCAGTACAGTGGATTGTGGATGATACCTAATCTTTACACTAGACTTCTCTGGTCTACGAAACCGAATATATGGAACATGTTCTTTGTAGCGAGCAATTATAGTCCACTCAGTTTGACCAACATACTTTTTATTACAATCTTTTTTTCTTTTGGGTTGTCTGGGTTGCAGTTTTGAAAGCCAATGTCATTTTCATCTTTTTTGAATTTGAACCAATCAATTTGTGTATTTTGATTCGTATAAAAGACTACAAATTTTGAATTTTCATCCTTTCAAAAAGTCGACGATTCATGAATGCATTCTCCAAATTTTAGTTTCCTGATTGACGTATCTGCTATGTTTGAAGGATACCTAATGATATCTTAATTTTTCGCTATCATATTTTTGTTTGCTATAGGAGAAAATGACCAGTCTATGACTGAAAAATGGAATCTCGGAGTTTCGACACTTAGTTCGGAAAGTGCAGTGCGTAGACGTGTTGTATTGACAGTGCCGTAGTGAAATGAAGTTGAGTTCAAATGTTGTACAGTGTGGTCAATCATTGTCGAGCCCACGAGGAAAACGTAATAGTAATCTAACTTTTCTGTTGCTTCCATTTCAAATTTGCTCGTGAATAGATCAGCCATGAAAGAAGACAACCTAATGCGGTTTGTGAAAAGAACTGGAAGCAATTCTTTTCAATGCAATTTTTTTCGGATGAGCTAGAAATTCACGAACTTACAACTTACTTAACAACTCTGCTAGGTTCTATTCCACAACTAGCGGCTATTATGACTTTAGGTTCTGCGTGCTGGATTCTCGTGCATAACTCACTAGCTGCGAAGCCTGGAATAAAATAACACATTGAATTGATATCGGAAACAATTCAGTGAAGCAGGGATTGTTTGAAAAGAAAATATCTGACTGTCGTTCATCTCCCTGAATGCAACGGAAAATTGTCACTTGTCATATCATAGGATGAAATTTGTTCTTTTCCTTTTCTCCAGGGGCGATAACAATCGACAAAGATTCGAAAACGATCGCTTAGAGAAAAGAAAGTTGAGAAGTATTTATTTTTTATCAGAACATAAGAAACTTTATCCTCCGACTTTGTTGCAATAAGTTATATGAAGAGTTTTGAGAAGCTTCAAATTCCCTCTGCGGAATACACGAGAAGTCACTATCTGTGTTCTCCTGACTTTCCATTATTTCAAATTTTTGATAAGAAGTCCAAACTTTGCGCCGGAGCATAAAGGTCTATATTTACAAGTGAAAGTTCTGGAATGTCAATTAGTGACGCTTTATGAAGTAAACTAGTGGATTTTAAAAACGAACAATTATAACATTTCTCTGGAGGGGAGATTCCTGCAGAAAGAATTCACTGAAATCTTCGCATCATATTCTAATGAAAACTTGAAAGATATACGAGGGTGGTATGAGAAGTTTCCGACTTCAACATGAAGATAACAGCAATCATGAATAGAAGCTGATAAATTTCCTTGTTCATCTATTGACAGTTACTCAGCAAAGTTTCAGTCATTTTGAAGGCGCAGCTGTCATTTAACAGTCGTTTTAGAGAGTTGATGTGTTTTTATGGAAATGGACTGTGTATGGGGGCTTCTCACCATCATTTATCACAGTGAAATTTCGGGCAGCTGAATTTAAACGTAGCCGTAAGAGCTTGGGAGACAATGAACGTTCGGGACGTCCAGAAACTGTAACCACCGACAAAAACATCGCCAAAGTTCATCAAATGGCGCTAGATGACTGCCAAGTTGAAGTGAGAGAGATGGCAGAGGTTATGGACATGTCAAAAGAATGTGTTTGTCATATATTGAATCAACATTTAGGCACGAGAAAGCTGTCCGCGCATTGGGTGCCGCGTTTGCTCACGTTTTATCGAAAACGCTCAGTTCGCGCAGTTTATGCGCGATAAATCCGGATTATGGCGCCGATTAATTACTGTAGATGAAACTTGGATACATCATTATACGCCCGAAACAAAAATACAGCCATGCAGAGGGCGAACCGGCTTCAAAAAAGCAAAAACTGTTTTTTATCTGAGAAAGTGATGGCGACTATTTTTGGGATAGTCTTGGAGTTATTTTGATCGAATATCTTCAAAAAGGAAAACCATTACAGGAGCATACTACGCATCATCACTTGACAAGCTGAAGGCAGAACTTGCGGAAAAACGTCCACATTTACAGGAAAGGAAAATCCTGTTTCACCAAGACAACTCATCGTCTCACAACTCAGCGGTTGTCATGGCAAAAATCCACGGTTTGAACTGCTTGACTATCCGCCTCACTCACCAGATCTAGCCCCAAGCGACTTCTTTTCGTTCCCTCATCTGAAAATTGCGCTCGAAGGACTGAGATTTTCATCAAATAAAGAGGCAGTCACCTTTGTAAACAAATTTTTCTGCACAGAAAAACGTTCAATACCATTTGGACGTATTACAGAGATGGAAACATTGCTGGAAGAAGTGTGAAGAGTTAAAAGGAGACCGTTAGAAAAAAATCTGAGAAATCGGAAACTTTCCTGACCACCCTCTTACAGAGTATTTTTGAAAACAACACAGAGCGAAATATTATACCGGGTGATTCTCTAAGGTGGCTCACACCTGAAACTTTTTTATTATTGGGGATAGAAAAACGAAATTTGAGGATTGTTTATTATAGTTCAATTTACATTTTTTGACATATTTTCTTGCTTTGCCGTACTTTCGGTTTGATCGGAAACGACCCTGAATTTCGATTTTGTAGTAGGACATCCTATATATTTTTACTTATTTCGATCAAGAATGACATTCTGAATCCAACAATATTTCATTTGTCAATATTTGACAAATAAAATCATTTTTATTTCAATTTTCATTTTTCGATCTAGAATGCCATGGATCGTGTAAATCGCTTCATTCTTGATCAAGTAACATGGGAAAACTACGACTGTGAGGCTTATGACTTCACAGTTGTTTTAAGAATTATTTCACAGCCGCAAATATGAATTTTTCCAGTTAACTTGATTTTTTCAAATGGAAAGGGGGTGGCTGGTCATTTTCGTATGAATAATTTCATGTCACACACTGTCATTTTATTTTCTCTATTTTTCTGAATAATTGCAAGACAGTCGAGAATTAGTCCATCAAGGTTATAAATTTTCAAAATGGCCTCCTCCTTAATCACGACAAAGTTCAACTTTTTCAATTGTTGCGAGCATCACATTGATTAGCTGTTCCTCAATGATGTTCTGAAATGCCACCCTTACTTTATGCTCTAGTTCTTCACGAGTAGTTGATGTTGTATTATAAACCTGATTTTCAATAGTTCCCCAGTGAAACAATCTAGCGGAGTAAGATCTGGTGATCTAGAATATAAAAAAAATGATACATTTATGTAAAAATATGACAAATCAAGAATGTATCTCGCAGGCCACTCAATAGGTCCATAAGTGCCAATCCACTTTTCTGGGAAGGTGTCATTCAGATATTCTCTTACGACTTGAGAATTATGAGGTGGCGCTCCATGTTATTGAAAATAGATATCAACTTGGTTAGCCAGTGGCAAATCTTCAATGAAATCATTAATTTGATTTCTAAGGAACTGTACATATCTTTCCGCAGTCAGTTGTCCGTCAAAAATTATTGGCCCCAAACGTTTTCCTCCGATAATACCCATCCAGCAATTGAAACCAAAAATTGATTCTTGCATCAGATGTAAATTTGTTTGAGACCAGTACCTTTTATTATTCCTATTGAACATACCCAATTTGGTGAATCGGGTTTCATCTGAATGAATAATTTTAAATTTCCAGTTTTGGAAAATAATGCCGAGTGGGATCGCAACAATTAGGGAACATCTGAGCATAAATTCGAGCTGAACCAGTTGCCTTTTTTTGTTTTTCCATAAATTAGCACCATGTCAATTTTCTCAATTCTAATATATTTTGCCATATCTAATTATAAACTACACAACAAATACATTTTTAAAAGTGACAGCATGTTCATTAGCCTATTTGTTTTGGTAGTCCTAGCAACAGCTTCAATTGTTTGTCACGGATAACTAGAATAACAGGACTTGTGCATAAATATACCGAATACGTATTATTTGTTATTAGGTATGATCGTTTCTTGCAATTGTTCAGAAAAATAGAGAAAATAAAGTGAAAATGTATGGCATCAAATTATTCGTAAAAAAATGATCTTTCACAAAAAGCCGGCGAGCCATTGAAAAAAGTAAAAATATATAGGATGTTCTATTTCAAAATCGAAAATTGGGGTCAATTCCGGTCAAACCGGAAGTACCGCAAAGCAAGTAAATGTGTCAAAAAATGTAAATTGAACCCAAAGATGTTTTTTTTCTCAGGAATTTCAATCAAAACATAATAAAGAAATGAAGTTGGTATTGACATAATTCTGAGTTTTTTGAAATTATCTTGACAGTAATCCCTGTATAGAATATTAGCCAGCACTCTTAGTTCCTTCCTTTGCATCCTAAATATTTGAATGGAATGACATTAATTTTCCCAAAGTTGTACACCATAACTAATATGAGAGTCAAACAGTGAAAACTATGAGGTTTTTAATATATTTGGAATAGTGATGTACTTCAATTGGCGAAGGACAACTAGAGAACCCGAGAGTTTTCTCTTCAGTTGAGAAATATGTGCAGACCAGTTGAGTCTATTATCTAATGTGATGCCCAGTAATTTAACTTTATCAGTTTCACAATTAGAGATAATTTGATTATTAGCAGAAATCTGGATGTATTGTGTCTTCTGACAATTTAGTTTCAGCTTATTAGATAGAGACAACTGATTAGCACTATTAAATACCTCGTCGAGATGAGACTGTAAGATATCATTATTTTTATCCGACAGAATGAAAGTGGTGTCTTCTGCGGAGAGAACCAATTTGAACGGCATCATATATTTGCATAAGTCATTCACATAAATGACAAATGAAAGCGGGCCCAAAACAGACCCTTGCGTAACGCCATGATTGAAAGTTTGATAAGGTACCGTTGGGCATCACTGCTTGTTGACAATTAGTAAAAATTTCATGTGAGACGCATTCGTGAGCTTTCGACAGGTCACAAAACATCAATGCAATGTGATTGCCCCGCTCAAGCTCCTCAATCACCCAGACACGACGTCGAACATTGCATTTATTGTTGAGCGCGACTTTCTGAATCCATATTGGGTGTTGCTGAAAAATGTATTGTTCTCAAAAAACAACAACAACAGTTTTTTTTCGCAATAATGGTGCGAATAATGTATTGAAAACTGAAAAAAAGGTAGGTAGGTACCAGGTACCTCTCTGCTTTCCTCATCAATCTAGAACATTGATCAGACTTAAATGAAATCGTGAGGCGTAGCGTAACCTGAGTTAATATGTAAATGATCGTTCTGTGATGTCGCATGTAGATAATAGAAATGAATTCAACGCGTCCCATGATTTTATTTTAGTCTGATCGATGCATCACTTTGGTGAGGAGAGTGGTGGTACCTTTCTAATTTTTTTAGCATTATCTACACCATTATTATTTTTCTCCATTATGAAATCGTTTCACACTTTATTACAAGGTTTGTTTCCTGTTATTTTGTTGCAACCTAATACCACGATACATTATTCTTCCAAAGACTACTGGACACGTGCCTAGCTTGTACTTCCTCAAACAATTTCTAGATTGAATTCACAACTGCATAGTGTCTAGTGCTGAATTACATTTTGTGGACAACAGAAGCCCATGACAAAATTAAGGGCAGCATCCTTTTGGTAGTTCATACTTGAATCACAAAAATCAAAAATCTTTGTTTTGATTAGAGACCTAGTTTTCAGTTTCAATGTAATGGCGCTATTTAGGATAAGGATTTTACCCTGAAGTGTATTGGGTTATACTTGTCAAGTATTTACCTTTGTTACCAATGTTAAATGGTTTCTATATATTTTCACTTTCTTAATGAAAGTGAACTCATAAGTGAATTCATAAATTCTAGTTATTAGAGCATCAGAAACATTCATTACGTGTAAACCAAATCTAGCTAATGTAGATAGTGGAAGATATTGGGCCGGTATCGGTACCCTGAAGGACACCCGAAATCACAATTATATCTGTGTTATTCAAAATTTCAATTCTTACTTGCTGATTTCGATTCGTCAAGTAACTATCTATCAACTGCATGCTTTGTAATACCTCTAAAGCACAAATCCTCAAGAACATTAAGTAAGTGCTCACTGTGTCGAATTTCTTTAGTGAGTCTGAAAACACAAACAGTTTTTTCTTTGACAATTTTGTCTATTACTTCAGACTTCACCTTAACAATATGTGTCAGATACGTATACGTGGCTGTTCAAAAAATAAGGTAAATGTTCAAATTTCGCGGGCTACGTACATTCACTTAGCGTTTTTTTTCATTTTTTCAGATTAGTTTTTTGGTGAGAGATAAAAGTTAGAAAATGTTTTGCAAGTTCAGCGGTTTTCTGCCATCGAAAAAAATGGATCACAGAATTGGCACCAAATTCTGTGTAAAAAATGGAATACGGTGCTCATAAACACTTGAAATGCTGACAGTGGCATATGGTTATGGTACAAGTGGTACGATAATGCACCTGCTCATTCATCATTGCTTGTTCTTAATTTTTGGCCAACAACAATACCGTAATCACGGCTTTTTCACCGTATTCAGCAGATTTGGCCCCCTGCGACTTATTATATTCCCAAGATTGAAGAGACCCATGTACGGACGGCGTTCTGCTACTATCGAGTGAATAAAAACTGAACATCTGAGATATCTCAAGGACATACCAAAAATGCATATCAGTAGTACTTTGAAGATTGAAAAAAAGCGAGTGTGTTATATCTGAGGTGGACTACTTTGAAGAGGACAGAATATAAATTGATGAATGAAGAAATATTTTTTAAGAAAAATGAAAATTCACCTCATTTTTTGAGCAGACCCCATATTATAGTGTTGCAATCTGCCAACTGACGGCTCTATCGTAAAGTTGGACATTTTTGAGGTTATACGTACTCAGAACGTTTTGACATACAAGCGCTATTTGTGTTGATGACAGTAACTTAAAAGATTCATCTCGGCCCAAAACTGGAATTAAATCGTGAATATTTTCGTGCGATTATTTTTTACAACTTTCGACGTGAATTAACTCAGCAGCAGTGCATGGATGAACTTAATTCAGTTTTTGGCGATGAAGCTCCATCAAGGACCAGTGTTTGTCGATGGTTTGGTGATTTCAATCGTGGTCGTAGTACACTCCAAGACGAATTTCGTGTAGGTGGTCCAAAATCAGTTGTTGTTCCGAAAAACATTGATGCTGGGCGCGAACTGATATTGCAAGATCGTCATGTGACCAATCGTTAGATTGAGAAAACCTTAAGCATTAGTTGGACCAGCATACATTCAATATTGCATAAACATTTGACTGTCAAAAAA
>WOGR01006959.1:0-12707 GCA_015342045.1 Leptinotarsa lineolata
CACCTAAAAAGGGTAACTCACATTGAAAATTTAGAGTAAATGTTCGAAATGTGCGCCAGTTTGCTCCATGTAACAATAAAGATTTTGTTCGAATTTGGCTCTTACATTATTCAACACCTCAGGAGTTATAGTTTGGCATTCATCAAAGTAGTCCAGTGGTGTTGAATCTGGTGATCGTGCTGGCCATTCAATTGGACCCCTTCTGCCAATCCATTGTCCCTCAAAATGATTATTCAAAAAATTTCGAACCTGCTGGGCATAATGGGGTGGTGCACCGTCTTGTTGAAAATGGATAAATTCATCTTGACATCTAGGATCCTGTTCAATTATTCCAAATATACGAGGTTGTATTGCCTCTTCAAGAAGTTGTAAATGAGAATCACCGGTTAAATTTCCATCAATGAAAAATGGACCTATAATCTGATTGCCTAATAATCCGGCCCAAAAATTCAACTTTTGGGGATGTTGGGTATGTATTTCTGCGTATTGTTTTGGGTTTTCATCCGACCAATAACGGCAGTTGTGACGGTTCACGCAATCATTTAAATAAAATGAGCCTTCGTCCAAAAAACAGATGTTATAAAGCAGCTCGGGATTTTGCAATAATCTCTCACTCATGCCCTAACAAAACTCCTATCTTCGGTCAAAATCATCTCCATTGAGTTCATGAACAAGTTTAATTTTATAAGGATGGAATTTGTGGTTTTTAACGATTCTCCATGCACTCATATGGCTTATTCCTACCATTGCTGATAAACCTCTGGTACTTAACTTGGGATTGGCGATGACTTGACCAATCACTCCAATCGCATTATCGTCATCCACTACCCTTTTCTGAACATTTCTTTTTTCATTTAAAACCGAACCTGTCTCCCTGAATTTTGTGACCAAATTCAGATCGTGATTTCTGCTTAGGTGTCTACCAGGGTTTTGCTCGTTAAATAAAATTGATGTTCTATCAGCATTTTGGTCGTTGCCAAAAAATAAAGCAATAACTGAAACCCTTTCAGCAGTAGTGTAGGGCATTTTTAAACAAATAACAATACACGACTCGTTTAAACAAAACAATCGAACCATGTACTAATGAATACTGGAAAAAGAGGAGTGGGTATTGATTTCCAAAAAGGGATTTTATTTAACAAAAAACTGATAAAAAAAATTGCTCGAAAAGTTTTTTATTCAGGCATACAAGTTACCTAGTGGTCTGTCTAATATATTATTAACATGGCAATTTTAACTACAAATTATCTCGGAAACTAATCGTTAAAAAAATTTTCTTTTAACAGAGTTGTAAAGGTATTCAAAAGACCTTTAAAACAAGATGCCTTTGGATCTACTTTCCCTATCTAAATAAGGGACGTCTGATTAGTCTGAAAGGTGTCCCCCTTTAATTAGAAATCGACGTCTCCGAACTTTTTTCAAAAATATTACTTTTTATATTCAAAAACTGCAATGAGTTATGCTTGTCAGTGTATAATTTCAGATGTAACACACATATGTATTTAACTGCGACGAATCAAATGCATATACAGCATGGCGGTAAATGCTGTTATTCGTGAACCCACGTGAACAAAACGTGAATTGTAGTGGAGGTCGAATTACTAAAACCAATGAACGAAAAATGGGAATAATTAAATGGATAATTTTTTGAGTTTAAGTGGATATATTTACAAAGTGTGGTATGTTATTATATACGTGAAATTCAATCAATATATAAAATGAATTTGACATTCAACATGTGAATTGGATGAGTGTTACAACATTCAATATAGTCAATTTGATCTCTGTAATTGAATAAATCTCCAGTAGTAACTGTCTGCTATGTATTCAATAATTATCATTTCTTTAAAATATGAAAATAAATGAAATTGCCTCAAATGGTTCAATATTTAAAATAATTGATGATTTAGTATAGATGACTTCAAGAATAGTACCACAATGAAAAAAAAAACACGACGTTCACCTGATGGAACGTTCATTGAGTAAAATCATTTCTGAGCTATAATCATTCAAAGACTTGAATGACATTCTGACAACTACACTCAACTAGGTAAATTCCATACCAAGAAAAACGATCATCATATGGTGTACTGTATATGCGAAACTATCATTCGCTTCATTTCCATCATTATTATGTCCATCAAAAACAACTCCAATGTTGGTGCCATAGTTATAATGTGTTTATATAAAATATTACTATATTAATTAATAGGTATACGAAAACTTTTTTCGAAATAAAGCCACGCAAAACTGCATTTCTTATATTAATATAGATATTGTTTAAACAATAAATATAAATGAATCTGCCCCCGTTTCCAAAGATTTCTGATTTCACATAAAATCGAATAACAAATACTTTAAAAAAGCTTCATCAAAATCGGAGCTGTCTCAGAAGACCTCTGAAGATTTCCTGTATTATGTATTCTTTGGCGGGACTCTTTACCTATAGTGTGCTTCAAACCAAACTAGCAGCCCAACACAGTCATTACTGTGGGTCTGAGGAAACTGTTCGTTGGCTTTGTGCTTTATTGGGATATCACTGCAAAAACAGTATTATCAATTGAATGGATACATTTCCATATTTTATGGATGATAGAATATGCGGCATTGTTTTTCCAGAAGTTGAACCGTGGAGAGTTCTTCGAAAGTCAACGTTTCGTCATAATCCCATGTATAATTAGCAAGACTTACTGCTTCTGCTTCGTGAGATTACCTCAACAATTACCCCGAGCTTCGCATAACACTAAACAAACAAATACTCTGAAAATAAGCCCCGCATTTCCATTGCCGATTTGGTGTTATAAATAGAAAAATATAAAATTTCCATATTTATACCTTCGAAAAACCATCACAAGAATTTTGTTGATAGATCTGTGGATTAATACCACTTTCTTTGCTCAGATGACTTCACTGGCGTATCACTTCGAACAGCGCCATTAGATTCGAATGTTATCTACGAAATTATTCAAATGTTATTGTGGAATGAAATATTTCAATTTGGTTGCAAATCAAAATCGATTCTGTTGACATTTGAAATATATTAGATTAATATAGTACAACCAATAGATTGTTCATATTATACGGGAAAGTTGTTCAAATGACAATTAGCTGAGTTAGATAAGTCGCAAAAAAATCCTACCACACCCTGATTGTTTCGTTAAGAGATTAACCTATTTATTGCAGTTCACATGCCTATCAAAGATAAACGAGGGTATTCATATAGTTATGAATTTTATTTCACATTATATTTTAATACACAGTTAACTGAAAGTATAAAAATACAATCCAAAACAAAATTTGAATACATTTTATTTGTCATCAATAAACTATTCCTACTCCTCATCAATGAAATATCCAATATCTGAATTGAATATATTGAATTTATATTTTATGTTCTTAATATGAATACTCTGATCCGTTACTTGATGAAAAGTAATAATATCCATGATAATAATTTTATTATAGAATTTTCTCAATAAATTTTTTGTTTAAGACGAATTTCGCTATAAGGTAGCATCATCAGTTACTGTTACATGAAACGATTGTACAATGTATTTTACATAATAGTAGGCAATGACAAAAATTATTAGATGAATGGTAAAACAGGTAGATTTTGAGAAAACAGTCAATCACAATACAATATCGCTTCTAGGAAAACAGATGAAATATTGGCATTTTATGTCAAAACTCAATTGGATAAATGATTAATTCTAGCAACATATAGATCTTGAAAGCACAATCAAAACAATATTATCTACTCCTAGGAATACAGCTAATATGTCAATATGTTCACTATTGACATTTTATGAAAATAAAAGTTCAATAATGGTGAATGAACAACTTCCTGTTAGTCGTATATATAGATGAGTACTATTCTGATCATTTCCAATTTGATTTCAACTTAAGAGCCACCGGTTTGGCATTATCAATACCGTTCAGGCAGTCCTCGATTATGGACAAAAAGTGAAGAACCAAGATGAGTACTTCCTAGAAATAACCTCGTAAACGCAAGCGAGACATAGGTGGAATTACCTATAGGTGTGTCACCCAAGTTAGCTTGCCAAGTTTTTATGTCGGCGTTGGTGGTTTGACCAATTTTTAAAACCGACAACTGCGTTAGCAGAAATTTGGGAAGCTCTCCTAGAATGCCATCGGAAAACGTTCACATGTTTCTAGAAATTATACAAAATCAAGAATGGTTGATGCAGTCAAGCTGCCAGAAAACAATCCCTTCGAAATCAAAAGATTTATAGATGAGTACTATTCTAATCATTCCCAATTTGATTTCAATTTAAGAGCCACCGGTAGAAAGCGTGTTGGGCATCATCAGTACCATGCAGGCGGTCCTCGATTGAAGACAAAATGTGAAGAAGCAAAATCAGTACTTGATAAAAATAACTGCGGGAACGCTAGTGAGACATAAGTTGGCTTGCCAAATTTTTATGTCAGCGTTGGTTGTTTGAACTACCAACACTGACATGAACTAGAGCCAACTAGAATCTCCTAACGCAGAAAACCTAAAAAAACTTGACCAGTAAATTAACGTTGCATTTTAAATTAAGGGAATCGTTGATTACCGCTAAATATGGGCCTCACCTTCAGCCGGTATTCAACGATTCTTTAACATCAATTGAGATGAACTTGGATTAAGTATTTTCTGCAGCCTGCAAGGTAGACTTAACATCAACATCAAAGAGACCAGTAGGTAAATCCGTCAACTTATTTTCATAAAACATGCACTAATTCCTAAGCTAGAGTACTTCTTTGTACAAAGATTTGATTAAAAATTCACTTTACGCACTATTTTCAACGCGAAGTCCTCTACACAACCATCTATATAAACATTTATATCGTTTTCTATGGCAAGAATGGCTAAATTTGCTAATCTTAAGACAGACATAATGCGGTTGTCGCCACTTCCGCTGCATTGCGCGCGATTTCGAATATCTAAGTATTTCCTTACATTTTCTAAATCATTAAATTGGCGCTTCCTACCGCCCGCTTTCGTATGCCGCCTGTGGCCGAGCCCCCCCTACCCCACCTAAGCTACGCCACTGTTTACCCGTAACTGATGAAGCTACCTTGTAGCGAAACGCGTCTTAATGAAATTTATTGGGAAAATTCTATAATTATGGATAGTTTCAGGTATGTTATTGCAAGAATTATATATCAGGATGAATATTTTATCTGGGAGCGTACCCACTAAGGTCTGAATTTTTGTAAATCCTAAAGTACCTACTCTACAACACATATAAATATATTAAAAACTCAACTGGTGTATATTTGACTTTAATCAGTAGGTATGTTTTATCCAAGTACGAGGCGGGCTAAAGCTGCGAAACCAGGAGCCATACCGATCTCGATAGGAGTTGAGAGCAGGCATATCGGCAAACTTGCAACGGCCAGCGGTGAAACCTGGAGAATGGGCAGATTTAGGCTCATGCGTCAAGCCAAGAAATCCTGATGTCATCGCCCGAGGGAGGAGTATAGGCAGATTGAGAAATCAGTACCACTCATCAGAAAGGATTGTTTGAATTCAGTATTTTGATTTGTTCGAAAATTATTCGATTCATCTGAGTAGGTAATATTTATTTCATCATAAGATATTTGTATTGGTTTTAATAGATAATTTTAATTGATTGATTTGTTTTCTATTCTTGATCTATTCAGTTCAAATGAATATTTGATCAATTTTATCATATTTGAATTGAATATGAGAAATGTTAAATTACTCGATTTAAAAAATATTTTGTTTGTTTTAAATAATACAATTTGTTTGAGTTAAAAGAATTTTTTGATTTTCCTTTCTAATACGTGTTGAACTAAAAGCATTGAAAATTCCGAAATTATAATTGTATACCACAATATAACTATAAATTACAAAATTGGAAGCATGATTTATGCTAAGATTTGTAGCAACAATGTAAATTCCTTTTTTTTTTATTGAAGCTGGTAATCCTGCGATGGACTAGTAATCAGTAGATTTTGCATATGCAGTCTTGAATAAAATATGGCTGGAGAAAGGCGTTACTTTTATGTGTAATGCAATTGAAGTTTCGTCCGCTTTCTTGGCGTTCAAAGACACTAAATGAAAAAAACAACATGACATATTCACCTGATGGAACGTTCATTGAGTACAATCATTTTTGAACTATATTCATTCAAATACTCTAATATTTAATTTGGATTTATGGGTGCAGTCACTTGAATAAAATTCTGAAAATTATAATTATATAAAATAAGTAATACGTAATATCAGTTAGAACAATCTTCAGTCTGAGTGCAATACCTATGTATAATTATATGTTGATACAATGGATCTATACCAAATTGAGTCATCAATTATTCTGAGAAATATTGATGGGTGATAGATTTATTAGAGTGCTGAAGTGAGAAGTGCATGGCATCACAGCTTTACCTGCTATGCACAAACACAAAAGATTCATGCATGCACACCTTTGTGGATACTGACACAGCAAGCTACCTCTCAAAGAAGAACCTTTTATTGTCAGAATGCAAAGATACTTTGTGTTTCACGTCTCATCTTATTGAACGAATTAAGTTCTGCACTATGCATATAAACATGGGATGCATAATAATGCAGTTATTCTGCTACCGACATAATATATTCAAAAAAAATGGCACAACAGACAGTGTATCTACCTAGATGAAAGGTATTCTTATTGAAAGTGATAACCGGAAACGTCACGAGTTCTCATTACATTTTATCAGCAGTAGCTATAGAAACATCTGGTAATACTGTGTTTTTTATTGATCGTTTATATTCCAGATTTGAATAATACTTCAAATTCGAAGTGATTTTACAATTATTGAAAAGGTAAGGCACTGTAAGTAGAGTTAATTTTTATAATATTCGGAAAATTTTGTGAAAGCTCTAAGAAATCTGTATCTTCTGTATTTTCGAAATAAGAAAACGAATCTATGAACCTGTAAATGGCGGATCGAACGAAGAGAAAAGGTTTTGAAAACATCAGTGGTAGGTTCAGCATGTTTTTCTCTGTGGTTTCAAGGACTAAGCCATCGCTTAAATACTAGAGAACAGGTGAATACTACAGATTGGTGGACATCTAACGTGCTAATAAATGAAAGTTATTAATATTGTCAAACACTCCCCAACTATTCAGCTCGTTCGTTAAATAAACATATAAGTACGTAGGCAAATCAATGATAACAATATCTCAATTGTATGAATTGGAAGGGGTATATTTTTTTGAGAGATTAATTTTTGAGAAAGAAAGATTTTGACTTTCTATTTCTTTATCATTATACAAGAAAATATGAGAATCTTTCAAATGGAGAAAGAAAGCATTTAATTTCAAAATAATCTATTTGCAAAGATGCAAAGAAGTAACTTTCATTCACAAAAAAAAACCGTCTCGGAAAAACTACTTTTCTACAAACATTGAATTATAGAAAAAACATTTTTTTCTATTCAGTTTGTACTCCAAACATTCGTTATGGAATTGAATCAGATATCATTCACAGGATTGCTACACAATGCAGTAAATGAAAGAGGTAAAAATTTTTCTTACATGGAATACTGCCCAAAATTGAAATTTTTTTTTATCAACTACGCTATTTAAATTGAAGGTGATGTCATTGGATAAAACCATTATTTCAATTTACGGTCCCAATCATAATAAATTCATGCGAGCACCAAATGATTAAGCACCCTCTTCGCCACTTGGTTTATGGGTATTGTCCGTCAATGCTGTAGCAAAACCCCTTTACATATGTGAATCGTATATATGAAGAGATCACCGTTTTTGTCGATTTCTTTGCACCCGTCGAAATGCTAGAAGCGGGAGACTATATTCAAGATTCTGTGCTCTGCCTTTTATTATATATCTCCGAAGTGCTTGAGCGTTTGTTTCGCAAGAGTGTTTTACCCGTCTTTGTAGGTGAGATTATTCACGTCCTTGGTTAGCCTTTGCGTTCCTGACGTGAAGGGTTTTCTGCTTTCAGAATAATTATTGTAATTCCTCCATATATTTAGTATTTTTAAATACTAAATATATTTCGTAGTTGTTATGGATAATGAAACTATTTACATCATTGTAACCAAAGGCGTTCTCTATTTTTTCATATACATCTATCTTAAACTCTACAAGTTTGAAGAGGGGCTGAGAAAGGCACTTCGCTACAGTACCGAAAAAATATCTGATATATATTCATGACGTCTAAGACACCTCAAAAAATACCTCATGCTAGCAGAATTTCTAATTTTTCCAGTTTACCTGATTGTGTAATATGGAAATTGTGGTAAATATTATGGAATATTTGACGCACCTGAGCATATGTAGATAATCAACCATCAATATCGTATTTGAGGTCAGTTCAATACTGAATTTCTGAACTCAACTACACTATTCAATACTGAACTGAAGTGCATTGCTCAGAATTGAACAAGTCTCAAGAAGCTATCGTATAGTTAAACACGTGTTGCGGATTTCTAAACTGTTTGCCCACGTCAATACATCATCATGGATGATCATGAAGTATCAGACAATTCAAAAAAAATATTGCTATCCAGTGAGGTTTGACATGACTTTGATAAAAAACTGATGAAGTCCGATTATGCTCCTAAGAAACAAAAAAAAATAAATAGCCAATATGAACAAAAGAAACGTTCTCAGAATACTTGAGTAACTGCTAGAGTCAAATCATCAACTGCGCCGTTGTGAAAAACCGGTGAATAGAAAAATACACTCAAAAATTCAGACACATCAACTAATGAAGGCAGATGATCCCGATCTATGACGATTCATCAAATGCATTTTCTTATCCGATGTGGTTATTCGATGGTTCAGTGAATCATCAAAATTGCAGATAATTTATTAATTGAAATATTGCTAGGTTCAATTTTGGGAGACCTGTTGAATGAAGATCACTTGAACCACGTTTTTAATTACAGCTATAACGTCAAAATCAGTCAACGTATACAACCAAAAATTATTTTTCTAAGCATCAATACCTCCACAAAATATTTTTACATTAAGGGTAGATTACTCAAAATGAAAAACGCATTGGAAATAAAGATATGAAAAAATGTACCTGATATTCTAAAAATTATTGCATGAACATTCTGACACAATTTGTCAAATTTCAGAAAAGGCTGCAGCTTGTCAGCCCCTTTTCGGTGCGTTCTTGATTAGTTGCTATGGCTTTTTGTGGTTTCCAGAAGACAAACTCTTTCCTCTAATCAGTCAGTGAGTGAGGTAGTTAAAACTTAATTTCTCACTGTTTTTCAATGTTGAGTTTTGTCTTCAACATTGTCTTCAACTGGAACTCTAATAATGATATATTTTGGTGACAGGTTGTGGTAATTTTGACCAATTCATATACAATTAATCCCCATATATATGGTGCACCTCTTGAAGATTCAAAAACCAAGATTATAAAAAGTATACCCCAATAAAAATTAGCTTGCATAATGTAATTATTTTCTGAAATATAGTGAAATGACAAAAATCCATTCCGTGAACTTTTCAATGGAAATTTTAATGGTTTTGAATAAATTTCCCACTTCTTCTACGTATATTCTTTTAGGAATTGGAGAAATAGGCGAGAAAATAAAGATAATAAATATATAAAAATATACCGCACGGACAGTGTCCTTCAGGTCTGTGTTCAACAAATATCTTTATTACCAATACTATGTTTCCACACAAACATGCCTTGCTTCCTTTGATTCCTTTATCCTTGAAATCAGTTCCTTAAAACAGTTATCGAATTGAGACAGTATGAATTATAGAGAGCTACGATGTTTTCAAAAATTGTATGATGATTTCTATGTTCAATCTCATTATGGAAGTGGGTTATACAAAAAACATTGTTATTGATATAAAAAAAAATTATATGCAGATATACTTAGTTACAGTGAAAACTGGAAAACACTGAGATTGCTTTGAAGATTATACTATCAATATTATGATTATATTTACCATCTCCTAATGATGAGATGATCAGGTATATGAAATCTATTTCAATAGAAGTGAGAAGAAAAAAATTGTTATAGGCGATTTTAACAGAGTTTTTCAACATCATTCATATATATGAGACTTACGGTCTCACATCTTTATAGTGAACTTCTACGGTAATTAACCTGATAAGAAAATATGAAATTTGAATTCTAATAAACTTCACACTTTTGTGTCTCTCGTATAGCTTGTAGTGCAGTAAACAGGAGTAGTGCTGCACGAGCTTTTGTTTTCGACTTCGCTCCGTCATTAGAATCATTCCGTAAAAGTTTGACAGTGTCTCAAATAAATCTAGATAATATTCTCCGATTGAGAAATAGAAACAGTGAAAAGTAATTAACGACCAAAATCCCCAGCCTACTTTCGTTGCACCCTAAACTTATCAGCAACTCCACTGTTGATATTTCTGTTGAATAATCCCACAGGTACCATCCCTATCTGATTAATGCTATGCCAGAAACAGGTTTGTTATTCATACCCTTTGAAAATATTCAAACCGTGGGAAACTAGATTCTTCAATTAACGATATAGACAGTTTTAATCAACTACACGATATTGGATCGAAATTGTACTGAACCACTTTTTATTGAGTAAGAAATAATGAAATCAGATACGAGGATTTTTCAATGTTTATCATGCAGAATATAGAATATTGATAATCATCCAATTAAAGCTTCTTGGGAGTGGTACCTGCTATTTGTTCCACATTTGATTTCAATATGTTGAAATTGAGAAAAGCAGACTATCATTTGGAATAGCTCAATCTGTTGATTAATGATATATGTTGATCATGACATATTACTCAGAAAACATGAAAAATAAGGTATTAGAGGCATAGCGTATGACCAACTAAATTGATTTTTTAGCAGACAGCCTACAACATATACTATATGAAACAATGTAAAATCTGATACCACATTGTCAAGAATGGAGTACCACAGGGATCCGTACTTGGTCCCTTTTTATGTATTATCTATATAAATGATCTTCTTACTTATATTGATACAACAGATGTTTTTATATGCTGAAAATGCAAACTTCTCTCACAAGTAACAAACAACTGAAGGAGTTAGACCAGTTGTTATGTGAAACACTGACAAACAGCAAAACATACTTTAACGCTAATGTTCAATGCTTGAACGCAAATAAAACTCAGAAAATAACTCTCGCAAATAGATCCCAAATGTCTGACGGTGACAAAGAGGTGTGTTTACTAGGATTCCACCTTAACAACAAATTAAATTGGAATGGACATACGACACCGTTATGTAAAAAGCTCTCAAGGTGTCGCTACAAATTGAGAGAACTAAGAAGTTCAGTTTCGAATGATGTGCTGAGAATTGCATATTTTGGTATGGCTCACTGCCACATAAACTATGGAATATTGATATGGGGTGCTTCCCCACATGCAAGTGAAAGATTCTTTCTCGTAAAAAAGGTAATGAAACTTATCCGAATATTTCGTTTCTGGTATTTTCAATATTTCATACAATTTTCTTTTCTTAGATTTCAAACCTGTTGAAACTTTTTGAACAATGTTTTTCTGAACTTCCAACAACATTCAACATGAAATATTGTTAACCATATTTGAACAAACTGAAGTAAATGTATTTTGATTTCTTGAGAATACGTTTGCTTCTTTTTTATCGATTAATTCACCTATGTGATCGGAATTTAATCAAACTGTTCTGTTATTCAACGGCTTTTGACCAGTTGAAATTCAGAGCCCAAACACAACGCATTTATTATTCAACACCAGACAGCGCTGTTTCGACCCGCCATAGGTCTCGTCAGTGGTGCTAAGCTGAACCACAGAAAAGAGCCATCCGACTGATTGGAAACGTTAACATCACTCGCAAACATGATAGTCTGGAACATAGAAGAAAGGTTGGAGATTTGTCTCTCTCCTATAGATACTTTCAAGGGAAGTTTTCAAGTGACTTGGCACATTTGATTCCACCAAGAGCGGTACATACCAGAAATACGCGACGGACTGTTACTGCTCATCGTTTTGAGGTTCAACTCAGTACACCTCGAACGTCACTGTTCAGAACTATTTAATTAGGAAAACTGCGTTTATGTGAAACAAACTTCCTGACAACGTTTTTCCAATTGGATTCAATCTCCATCGATTCAATTCCAATGTGAATTGCTACTTTCGCACAGGCACCGCTCTTAGAGCACTTTAAGGATTTTCCTATAGTGCTTGTATTTTATTTAAAAAAGCCTGAGAAGCCTTAAGAAGATGCCATCTATGAAATCGATAGAGAACTCAATCCTTGAATATAAAGATGAACGAGGCTCCCCAAAGCAGTCAGTTGCAAAACCTAGCTTCAACCTCGAATGCCGACAAGATTCGTTTTCTGCCTTTCACTGCAGCTTTCACTACAATGCGCCCTGGGTCAAAACAGCGCTTTTTGGTGTTAAATCTCAAATGCGTTGTGTTTGGAAACTGATTTTCAACTCAATGCCATGCAGTTGAAGATAGAGAGCGAATCTCGTTGGGGGTCGATGTCAAAGCTTGGCTTTGCAACTGACCGCAAATTCTTATTTATCTTTGATATTTAAGGATTGAATTATCTGTCGATTCCATTAGATGACGTCTTCGTAAAGAGACATGCTATCGCCCTTATTGGCTTTCAAGCGATTTATTTAATCAAACAGTTTTTTTTTCTCATCGAGGTACATCCATAAATTCGATCAATT
>WOGR01006961.1:0-12706 GCA_015342045.1 Leptinotarsa lineolata
CAGAAATAACATCCAATCGTTTATGAACGCGTGCGTAAGGGCCGCTGTAAACGCACCGAGATATGTACCCAACAGATACATATTTCGAGACTTAGACCTGAACACGCAATATGTGGACGAGTATATGAGAGAACACGCAGAAAGAGTATTCGATAGAATCAGATCACACAACAATCTTGCGCTACGCGATCTACACGATGCGTTAAATAGGGATGACCCCAGATTCCGAGAAAGGGATAAATATAGAAAGCCAACTAAACAGAGCGAGAGGCCACCAGCGTTAGTCGCTGTCAGGCGACGTCAGTAAGTATAAAAATTATTTCAACCAGATAAACTCTCTTTCAGCAGTGAGGCTCACCAAGGAACAATCGACCGCGACTCTCTTTCAGGTTCACCGAGAACCATCCGACCGCGATCGTGAACAAATAGTCTCTGACTAGCTTTGGGGGCCCCATGTAAAATTCATTTAGGGAAAATCGATAAAATAAACTAACAGATAAGAAAGTAAAAGCACCTAAAGGCTAACTTTCGACTTAATAAAGGTCAGATGTCAATCTTGCTGAAGTGCCCGGCAGCAGGTTGAGGACCGTTCCAGGAGGAACGGGGTGGAAGGAGTGGGATATTAGGTTTTCCTCGCAAAATTTATTTTGTGAAGCGAAAATTTTTTCCAGGACACTCAAGCCGGGAGGGGGCATGGGAGGGCGCTTTGTCCTATAGTACTTTATGATTAGCAGCGATCGCACGCGTTTATATGTATACTTAGTATCAGTATTGCACCCGTGCGGAGCCAGGGCGATCGCTAGTCATAGATATATTGGGATATTATTTGAAATTTCATGTATGTCATACTGTATCTAAATCTTGAAAGGCTAACACAAAAATGATAGTCTTGTTACTTCTGAAGGTATATCAGTCATCATTCTCATTTTTCACAAGTTCTCAACACGTTTCTTGTTCTCCATTGCAATTCTTGAACCAATTCTTGAACAAATTCTTGTAATTAAAAATTGTGTTCACTAAATAAAAGAATATGAATTTGAATAAAATATTGATTCATTCCAAGTAGCTTTCTATAATTAGTAATCACTACCAGTTTGAAGTAAGTGAAATTGAATGTTCTTTATATTCATAAATATTGAATATAGACTGCTGGGTAATCGCACGTTAAAAGGTAAGGCCTCGTTAATCCATTGCTCGCACAAGTTTCGACTTCTCAGGGTTGACGTTCGTCAGCTGGTTAACGAGACGAACAATTTCAGAACAATTTTTAAATGAAAAGCGAAATATAAATGCCTTCTTAACTTGTTATGGAGTTTATACAGGACACACCCTGAGCTTACGCGACGTCGAAACAAAAGCGGCTTCTGCTGATCCATGTTTCGTGCCACAGAATTCTGTGTTCCGGCCAGCAGATGAATAACTTTTTGCGGGAATACCTCATAGTGTAAACAAAACGCACCTAGTGACGTGATTTGTGATGTCATTTCCTTTTCCTTTTAGTTTTTATGGTTTATGGAGAAAACTTTCATCTTCCATGTTCCATTTTAATTCACTTGTTGGTGAGCTTTTGAGTGGTTAATAAATCACCCTATGTGAAAGTGATATAAATAACATTAAAAGTACAAAAAAATATAAAAAAACATTTGAAAACACAAAAAAATCGAAAAACATATGAAAACAGGAAAATAGTTAACGATATTTTTTCTATTCATGTTCCTTGCATCTGTGTAGTAGTGCCTCGACTGAAAAATGAATCCTGCTGCCGCGAATTATCCCATGGCGTCTTTGTACGTCGGGGATTTACATTCTGATATTACCGAAGCTATGCTTTTCGAAAAATTTTCCACCACAGGACCTGTGCTTTCAATTCGGGTCTGCAGAGACTTGGTGACCCGGCGGTCTTTAGGTTATGCCTATGTGAATTTTCAACAGCCTGCAGATGGTAAGTGTCCTCATGTTTATGTCCCAATCATCGTATCCATATGGAGACTAAAATATCGCTCAATTGACATGTGTCACTACCCTAATAATCATTTACAGTTAGTTATATTGGTGGGGAACCAGTCTTCAGTTTATCGAAAATCCGAATGAGTTACAAGCATTCGGATCCTAGATATTGTATAGACTTTTAATCAAGTATCTATGTGCAAGAGTCCACAGGTTTAGATTAAAACAAATGGGAAACAAATTGTTACCAACTTGGAGTATGCATATACATTGTATACAGTGACCCGTTGACCCAGCAAAATTTCTTTCATGCAAATTATTTTTCTAGGGCAGGCAAGCGCTTTTGATAGCAGACTGTGCTGTCATCATCGTGGCTCTACTTAACATTTTCTCGTCTCGTTTGCCCTTTTATGCGGTCAGATCATCTTAGACAGGTATTGGCTTGAACACCGAGATAGAAGCGTAATCAAAGTACCTGTTCAAGCTAATATCTGTCTAAGACGACCTGACCGCATAAAAGGGCAAATGAGACAAGAAAATGTTCAGTAGAGCCACGATGATGACAGCACAGTCTGCTATCGAAAGAGAAAACAGAGAATTGCTGAACCATAAAAATCCTGTAAAGTGTTTTTTGAAGTTGCCTAATAGGTCAAGTATTGCCTCACCTTAGGGTACTTGATCCAATTGTGAGAAAATTTGTAAAAGCATTAAACATTTATTTTTTCAATATCTCAGAAATGTTGATAAATTATGTAGGCAACTTGGAATTATTTGTAACTTAATTGGGAAGTTAACATAAACTAAAGTCATTCAACTGTAAATTTGAATTTAGTTTTGAAAGTAAAATATATGATTCATTTTTTCTTCATGTAAAATGTGGAAGGTTCAATAATTTTTTGAAACTTGTTCCTCCCATTTTTTGGTTAAACTTTATAATTGGAATTTATTTTTGGCCAATCTGCACCATTTCTATAAACCTACCCAGACGTTTTTACCACAATAGTAGGAAATCGGAAATGCACTTTGAGAAGAGTTTGAGGTTCCTCCTCATCCTTCCAGAACTAGGGGAAGATTCCAATCTCCTGTGCAATCATATGTATTAGTGAACTTTCTAGAACATTTTCACCACCTTTTTCATGATTTCTGCTGAATTAAATTCTCTAGGTTTCATGTCATTTTTACTTTCATTATTCTGAAGCACATGCAAGAAAAATATTTCAACTGATGAAAAACTTTCATGCTTGCCTATTCCCTAGACCTGACATATCTAAAATATTTTTCCCACCAATCATTAAGTGAAACGAAAATAAACATTGTCAAAATTGCTACTTAAAACTTTTCCTGAAATGAGGAAAATGCCTTGCGTCAAGTATTTTAAGTGGCCAAATATCTTGAGCTTCCTTGATTTGCTATCACTCATATTCTAATTTTGTTTACTTGCCATGTTGTGACATCAGCACCATGTTATTTCAGCTGAGCGTGCCTTGGACACCATGAACTTTGATTTGGTTAGGGGGCGACCAATCCGTATTATGTGGTCCCAGAGAGATCCCTCGTTGAGAAAGTCAGGTGTTGGCAACGTTTTCATCAAAAACCTGGATCGTTCTATTGATAACAAAGCTATGTACGATACTTTCTCAGCTTTTGGTAGTATTCTCAGCTGTAAAGTAGCTCAAGATGAAACTGGCCAAAGTAAAGGTTACGGTTTTGTCCATTTTGAAACCGAAGAAGATGCTAATAAATCCATTGAGAAGGTCAATGGTATGTTGTTGAACGGTAAAAAAGTCTACGTTGGCCGCTTCATTCCACGCAAAGAAAGAGAAAAGGAATTGGGAGAAAGAGCCAAACTGTACACCAATGTCTATGTTAAAAACTTTGGAGAAGACTTATCTGAACAACAGCTGCGAAACATGTTCGAGAAATTTGGAAAGATAACCAGTTACAAGATTATGAGTAGAGATGATGGACAGTCTAAAGGATTTGGATTTGTTGCATTTGAAAATCCTGAAGCTGCTGAAGCTGCTGTAGAAGCCTTAAGTGGTAAGACAAATTAATCAATTTTTTTCAGGGTTATAGAATGTAGTTATTGTGCTTTGTAACAGGTCTAAGCAATCGAACATGGATCTACTTGTACAGAAGTTGCATTGAATTGAGTTATTAGTAGTTTATTATGGTCAATTGCCTTTATTGCAGAAACCTGGTACGTCTTTTTCTGTACAGATGAATGTATCGATTTCTTTGCCAAAACACATGCACAGAATGGTCACACAAATAAGTGTTACGTCATAACTTTGACTAGAAACTTGTGAAAAATATTTTCATATCAGTTGAGTACTTTTAATCATTCTTACTTTTTAATGTTTTTATCGAATTGAAGAACAGGGTTTTTTATCTACTGAAATCTGGTAAACAAAAAAACAGATTTTAACAAGAGTTTTTTTGTAACTCCCATTGAAACAGAAAGGTATTGAGTTTCAAACAGATCAAAGTGTAACATAGTCTATGCTAGTACAAATATCTTGGTAGTTGGGGATTAGAATGAAGAAGTCGATTCTTTTAAAGTATTCTGTTTAATTTTTTTTATCTACTCTCAACAAAGTAACAAATTCATCTGTTGCAGCAAAACAAGTTGAAGTCCTCAGATGTTTAGGGATGATCATTTCTTTTGAATCCATTTTGTTCATGTCACAAGTTTGAGAACTATTTCATTCGGAGAATTGCGTTTATGTGGAATAAACTTTCTGAGAACGTTTTTCCAAATAAATTCAATCTCCCAACGATTCAAATCCAACGTGAATTGCTCCATTCACACAGGCACCGCTCTTAGAGCGCCGTAAGGATATTCCTGTAGTGTTTGTGTTTTGTCCATATCACCAATGTAATAGTTTGAGTGAAGTTGAATTCAATTTTATGATCTGAGCTGAATTTAATCACACAATATGTTGTTTTCATAACTAATAAACTGTGGCCACTCAAAAGTGGAAAATTTGAGTAGTTCGAGAACTCACTTCTGATAATAACTTGTGAAACAACACCTTATTTTCAAGATTACATGCTGCTAGAACATTTAGTCACTTGTCCATTTCAAATATAACCGAAATACAATTTTTTTTTAATCAAATAAATCAGGTATACTTCAGTTATATTAAAATGAATCAAATGGATGCCATGGATGAAAAAGGCATCATCCAGCAATGATTATCGCAACAAAACTTAGGGAGGGTTTTCAGGTCCAATTATAGGTTAGTCGAGTTGAAAAACAGCTTTAGTTGACACTTCGCCCATTCGTCATAAGCTTATCTTCAAATAATGTAAATACAAATTAGAAATCTTTTATCCCTTGTGCTGAATAAAGTCGATTATTATTATTATTAGAACCTGGTGATGAAACCCTGAAAAATCGCATACACTACGGATCCAATATTCCCTAATAGTTAATGGCAGGTTTATGTAACATACTTAACAACTAAACTAAGACTAAGAATTCCAATCATAATAAATCACCGAGAGCTTGTTTGGAATTATTTTCAGTAGAATAGTAAAATATCAAATTAAGAATAATTGGGGTTATGTTTATTTATTTACATATATACATATACACTCATACATATATAGACATACATATACATACACTCGTACATATATAGACAGACATATACATATACACTCATACATATATAGACATACATATCCACTCATACATATATAGACATACATATACATATACACTCATACATATATAGACATACGTATACACTCGTACATGTAACTAGTTCTTAATTTTACTTGTTGGATAAATCCATCATAAATTATATTATTACTTCACTAGAGTTTTTATTATCATTTGCTGGCAATATCTCGCAGAATCAAAGTTAGGAATTAAAAATTATGTTGTCAAATTCCGTAAATTTTACTCAGTTTTGTCTTAGAAGACATCACTTCATGTTTATTGACATTTATTAATGATCACTTCATATTTATTGACATTTATTAATGTCAATAAATTTGTTGTTGTTGTCATTATTATGTGATTAATGCAGAATACATTCAATTCAATAATCACGTTTTCTCAACACATTTTATATATTCATTTTATTAGAACTGGCGGCAAACAAATAATCGTTGAATTTATTGTAACAGTAATCTTTTGAGGTAGGGGTAGGGTAGGTCAAAAGCGAGAAGCTCTATTCCACTGCAACATACAAAGTTTTATTGTGGCTCACATCCATTTGACAAAACAAATCCTGCTTTTTAATGAAGCCAATTATCTCATTTGGTGCCAAACTATAAAAACCTTATTTGGTCTACGGCATAGCAGGCACAAAGTATGTGCTCTGCTCTTTCATTTACTTTCAAACAGAGACACGTTTGAAGTTCAGGTGTTCAGTGATTGTTTGGAAAAGCCTAAAGCGATGCCAATGACTGATTTCTGGACCAATGAAACAGCCTGCAGCGTCGCCCTTGCAGCTTTGTTACCTTCCGGGTCAGTGGAGTTAGCAGTTGACTACCAACTTTGGTCTTGCTTTTTAAGATCCAAGAGCTTCCTAAGTCGTCTGGTGCCCGAGAATATTTTTTCAGATTCATGTGTGAGGTTGGTTTTTGCCAATCTTTTCACACGCTGGCATAGATTTCCACTCGAAATATGGTCTCATAGGTCCCCAAGGAATGTTAATATCTCTGTCCTGGGTCCGCGACTGTATACACTTGCACCAGAACCTCATTGTGTTTTTGATCCATCTGTGAACCAACAGCTATCTGCTCTTATCATTTCCTCCTTCCGGAGGATTCAGCCTTCTCTACTTAGAATTAGGACTGTATGGGACAGTTAGTAGTTGATAGTTAGAGGCATTGATTTGAGGGTTATTCTAGAATGCTGTTACTTTTCTTGGGTTATGGTTAGTTCGTTGTTATAGTGTCATCACGGAACTGTGTTGCTTGTGATCTCCCCAATTGCGCCTGATTAGGAAGCAACAGCCTATAACAATATGGTTGCAGTCTGAAACAAGTGCTGTATTTCACTTTGTTTATTGACTCAAATGAATACAATTATTTGATTCAGCCTTCTTTCAAATAAAACAGTACACACTACAAACATGACAAAAAAGGTTGCATTACTCACTTTTTCATAAACATATAAATTTGATTTCGCATTCACGTGTATTGATTACATCAGTCAAAAATTTCATGTTCGTATTATATTCATATGTTGAATATCAAAATTAATAAACGTTTGTACATTCACAGATACTCCCAATTTCATTTGAATAACTTATTTCATTTTATTTTATTCATGACAAAATAAGATAACTCTATTGCTTTATTTTGCTTTGTTAATAAGAGTACAACTTCTTGATTGACTTTGATTGTAACATTCATCACCGAAAGTGAGTTCCAGTAATAGTTTTCCACTATTGAGTGGAAATGCAGGGAAACTTAGCTGCTGACTTGGTTTTCAAGCTTGTGTTTTTAATTTGGACATTTTTCTAGTTCTCAGTTTTGAATCCTAACACGTTTTTAGTAAGACTTCGTTAGTCCTTAGCTCGCACAAATTTCTCAACTTGACGGAAAACAGATTTTAAACAGACATTATGTGCCATTTTTTCTGCAATTGTTATTTTATTCATCCTAATTTTGAATTTTTTTCAGGAAAGGAAATTTTAGATGGCAAACCTTTATATGTTGGACGTGCTCAGAAGAAAGCTGAGCGTCAACAAGAGTTGAAACGGCGCTTCGAAGCATTAAAAATGGAAAGATTGAACCGTTATCAAGGGGTCAATTTGTATGTTAAAAATCTAGATGATACTATTGATGACGATCGTCTTCGTAAAGAATTTACACCCTTCGGGACAATTACATCCGCTAAAGTAATGGTGGAAGAAGGTCGAAGCAAGGGCTTCGGTTTCGTCTGCTTTTCTTCACCAGAAGAAGCCACCAAGGCTGTCACTGAAATGAATGGCAGAATTGTAGGGACCAAACCTTTATACGTAGCCTTAGCTCAACGAAAAGAAGACCGTAAGGCTCATTTAACATCGCAATATATGCAGCGCGTGGCCAATATGCGCATGCACCAGATGGGACAATTTATGCAGCCTGGAACTTCAAATGGTTACTTCGTATCCGCCATTCAGGCCTCCCAACGTTTCTATGGCCCTGCTCAAATGACGCAGATTCGTACAAGTCCAAGATGGCCTACCCAAACGCCCATGAGACATGCTGGTCAGGGAGGCGCTGCTGTCTTCTCAGGCATACCCAACGTATATAGAGCTGGAGGATCTCGACCACAAAATCAATCCTCTTCCGTTCGAGGAAATATTGGCGTGCCTAGACCCATCACAGGACAAGCACAACCTGTGCAGGGACGCCCATTGTCTGGACAAGGTAATATTTAGATAATAATAAAACTTTATTTGCTCTATATACAAAATTCACAGTGAAATTAATATTAATATATAAGTTAATTGTCAAGTAAAGAGGGAGAATCCCCATTGAAGGTAGAACCTTGTACATGGGCGTGGGGGGTTTATTGTATTCGTTAAATTCGTTAATATATTTAATATTTCTTATATAGTTCAGAGTTAAGGATTCTTATATATGTTTTATAATTATCAGGGGAAGATAATTGAATAATTTTGCACTCAAATAAATATGACTTTTTTGGCCAAGTGATTTGGAGCAAAAGGTTGGTTTGATTTTTGCGTGTTGGATACTTCTTATTTTATAAGGGTTTGTAATAGGTTGTAGCTTACTTCTGTCTTACATAAAATATTTTGGATTCTTCAAAGAGATTATTAGTTGGGTAAGTACTTGTTTTACCATGTATAATTTTTAATTTTTTTTTGAAGTACTTCAACTTTGTTTAAATGACGAGAAGCAATACCACCCTATCCTAGAATTGCATATTGTAGGCGCGATTGTACCAGAGCGTAATAAACTAATTTCAGCTGGGATATGCATTGAATAGTTTTCAAGTATTTGAAATTATACAGTAGTACATTTCTCAGGGCGTTGGCATGGTAATTCCATTTTGAGTGTGAATCTATGATTACACCAAGATATTTGATATGGTTAGTTTTCTTTATTACTTTCATTTCACTTTCCCTTATTCGAACTTGAATTTCATCATAGCATGAACGTTTATTTTTATAACAACAAAAGGGTATGAAGACAGTTTTATAGAAATTGATTGTAAGCAATTTGTGGCACATTATATTGAATATCTTCCTAAGTTCGGTTTCGGTTGTACTTTTGAGGTCAGTCCAATTATGCGCGGTATACAGTATGACAGTATCAAGTTTGCCTTCAGTTTGAATATTCAGTATGTCATTTATATACACTGAGAACAATATAAGACCTAATATAGTGCCTTGTGGAAACCCATAATTAACATATGCTTGGTTACTTATTACCCCATTCACATTGATAACGTGCGTTCTACCTTGAAGATAACTTCGAAATAGAATTAAGGTCTTGCCACGTATTCCTGAGTCTTCCAGTGCATCCAACAATTGTTTGTGACTGATAGTATCGAAGGCCTTTGCAAGATCTAGGAATACGCAAAGTGCTGCTTTTCCTTCATCTACTGCTTTGTAAAGATTTCCAGTAAGCTGCTCTATAGCATTGTTGATAATATTTCGGTATTTTAAATATTCTTTTTTTTAAACCATTGTCCGGATTTTTAATGTGTCTATACAAATCATTTTTTTAATGGAAGTGATCAATCCTGTACTTATCCATGGTTTTCGCGGCCTCAAACATCTTTTGATGTTCCTTACTTTCGATTTTTTTTCAATATTTTCTGTTAAAGTTTCTACAAAATATGTAGCTAAATGGTTAACATCAACTTTATTATAAAACCCAATCATAACGTCGTAAATCCCGTTTTTAGTTTGAACAATTCATGTATTTGATGATCAAATTCTTTCTCTTGTATAATATTATGAGGTAGTTCTAAAAAGGTTCCAAAGTGATCAGTGATACCGGTTTCTATCACTGCTGGGACAATGGAGTCTTCAATGTTTTCATTTTTACAACTTGAAAATATGTGATCTAAACGAGTTTTTCAATCACCATATACCCTTGTAGGCTTATTAATAACTGAAATGAAATCAAATTCTGCCATAACATCTAAGTATTCTAGAATAGTATCTCTTTCCGTCTCTAATATATTCAAGTTAATATCTCCTGTAATGATGTGTAAATACCGTTTCAACTTTCTGTTTATCTCGAGATAATGTTTGAGGTTAAAGATAAAAATCTTCTTCGATAATTTCATTTTTTCACTCTTATTGTGTATAATGTCATTCTTCGGCTCAACCATCAAAGTTCCTTTGTTCATTTGAATTCCTGTTTTTCTTAATAAGCACAATATTATTTAAGTGTTGTTTCCTTTCATTTGTATTGAATATTCCTATACATGGTGGATATGGTGGAAGACCAATGACCTTGGTCCAAAGTAAAATAATTTCCATTATTATTTTATGATTACCAAAATTTATTTTTGTTTGTGCATACCCTAACGGGCATAAGCATTCAGCCAATCTTTGGATAGCTAAGTAAGAAACTTAATATATTATAGTAGTAACTAATCCCTCGGCTTTCATTTTGCTGGTGGGTTGGGAAAATTTGGATTCCCTCCATCCCTGGTTTTTCTTTTCGCCCTGCACACCCTGCACACGGCCGATACGCAAATAACGGATTTGGTGGCGCCTCGGCTTATTTGCTACATATCGGCCTTGTAACGTTAATAACTATATAGTCACCTTACTTACTTTTATTGAATTGCGAAAATACTAAGTAATTTTCATGGCTCTCTAGATTAAAAAATGAACAGAGCGCCTTGACACTGAAAATATCAACTATGGGCTAATCGGTATTCACCTGTTACTGTTTATGGGTTCAGGTATGGTTATTATAATTATTAATAGTATTGTTACCATTTCATCATTGATGACAGCTGCCTTATACGCAGGGGCGAAGGTCAGAGGGGCAGTCGTAAATGGAAAAACAGACAATTGAGACATGTGTTCCGCTAAATGTTTGGTGTAGTGAAAATTATAAATATGCTCAAACAGCATCCTTCAAGAATCCTTCAAAAACGCTACTGGGATACCCCACGATCGAATAATAGGAAGTGAAACCAGAAGGCAAGGAGATTTTTCGGAAACGTAAAAGGTTGGTGTCGTCGTTCAATAATTTTCCGAATTGTCTTTTCTTTTTTAATATCTGGCATCCGGCCCACATGGTAAGTATACAGTCCTTATCGAACAGGGTTATCATTCGATTCAGAAAATCAAGTACATTTCCATAATATAATAACATACAGGGTAATCCACTTGAAAATAAAATACTGATATGATTTCCGAAAAAAACGGAATTTATGAATAGATACACCGACCCGCTACTTGATGAAAATTGATAACACTATCCATGAAAATAGTTACTTGATTTTTGCGTTATGAATTTTATTTAAGACGTATTTCGCTACCCCTACCAGTCCAACTGGAGCTTCTTAAAAAAATTTATAGTGTGAAAATTTTCATCATAGATAAACCGGAAGTTGAAAAAAATCTCCCAATACGTCAAAACGTACGAGCACATTCATTGTACCGAATTTCTGAAAAATAGCTGAAGATATAAAGAATTAACGAGGGGTGTAGGGGATACCGGGGTTGGAAGTCATATTTCGTGTTTTTGCATTTTTGGTGTCCTTTTCTATCACTATAGTGGTAGTGAAAGAAAATATTCTTTCGATCAAATCATCTAAAAGAACAATTCGTTCAGGCCAGTCTAAACTCCCTACACTGTAAGTTAATGGACTGATACCCATCAGAAAACAACTACTCCCTTGGCTAATACCACGAAAGGCGTTGGATTATATCCGACAGGTGTCAGTGCAGGAATCTTCACTGAACTCTTTCATGCATATACTGTTGGCTATACAACTGCCGGAATCGATTTTCAATTATTGAACGGTCACACTTGCAGACCGGTTTCGGGCTATTTGGCCTCTCGTCAGTGCCAGGTAGTGGGCATCATCAATATAGGGTCGATGATATTTCATAATTGAAATTCGAATTCTTTTCAGCGTATCATTCCTCGAACTAAGCTAAAGCGATGTACTAACCAACCGCATATCCGAAATTCGCTTAATTCCTCGTATGAAAAAAGAAAACTTCACATGTAGTCAGTGTTCATACTTGAAGACTGGCTGTTAATCAAATCATCTAAAGGAACAATTCGTTCAGACCAGTCTCAACTCCCTCCAAATAATTAACTTCCATCTGGTAACTGAAATACCAGCGAAATTAGCGAAACTATATATTTAGTCAGTTAAAATTCAGTGGATATTCGAAATCACAATTATTTATTTAGTTTCATAATGGACGAACCCAAAGACAGTATTCACATATAAATCATAAATGCTATTCTAAAAAACAAACAAAAAATAGATATTGCAAGCAGTAGGTGAAAGTACGACACAAATTACACATCCGAATCAGAATGGGGGAAACATGTTTGTTCAGTTTCAACACAAAGGTGGTCAAGGAATTAGAAAAAATATCAATGTCTATAATATTTGAGATACTGTTATAACTTTTCAGGCAACGATGCAGAGGGGAATACATGAAGTAATTTGTTTTTGTTAACGATATATTAAACAATTGACATGGTAAATACATTCGGGACCTTACATGTACATGGGATCTCGGATCATGAAATGACATTTGTAGAAGTGAATATTCCAATTAATCATAGAGAA
>WOGR01006962.1:0-12706 GCA_015342045.1 Leptinotarsa lineolata
GACAGTACTTTCATGAATGCAACTTTTTTCCATTTGACCGACCTTCTATCTCTTACGGTTTAAAAGTTGTCAATACAATCCCATTGTAAAAGTGACCACCCTGTATATGTTTTTTTTTCCTTCTGATCCAGAATGTTTTTGAGTTGCCGGAACTCAAATAGGATACTTCTTAATTTTTTCACTAGACAGTTTATATGAAAATTCCATGTTAAGTTAGGGTCTATAATAACTCCCAAATACTTTATATTTTTAGCTGAGCATATTTGGAAGGTATTTTGGATCTTTAAGGTTTGATACGGTGGTGAGGAGGGTATGTTGTTGCGGAATGGCAAGAAGTATGGTATTTTAGAGTTCAGTGATAGCTGTTTATAATCAAACCAATCTTTTGTTAGTTCTAGGTCCTTCTCTGCGTGTCTTTTGACATCGAGCCATATTTCTCCGGAGTAGCTGTGTCATCTGCGAAACTAGTTATTTTCCCACTGGACCCTGTTGAGAATAATCCGTTTACGTATAAACAGAATACTACCAGTCCCAAAACCGTTACTTGTGGGACCCCACATTCAATTGTCCTTTCACTGCTTTTTATATCTTTTTTCTAACTATCTGTTTACGATCTGTGATATATGACTTCAATAATTTGATTGTTTTCCCTTATACCAACATACCAGAGTGTTTAACAGAATTCCGTGTTCAACGGTATCGAACGCCTTTGACAGATCAATAAAAACTCCGATTGATGGCTTACTTTCATCTAGTGTTTTGTAGATATGTTCTGTTAATTGTGTGAGTGCGCTTTGGGTAGATTTCCCTTCTCGGAATTCAAATTGTGATTCGGATAAAGTGTGATACTTTCTGATGAAGGAATGTAATCTCTTCAATATTCGTTATAAGGGATACAGGCCTGTAATTTGCTACTTCATTTCTAGATCCTCCTTTATGAATGGGGGTAACTATGGGAAGTTTCAAGTATGTTGGGAAGTGTCCTGTCTCTACCGCTTGGTTGTGATCGGTCCTGCAATGTAGTTACTTGGCTATTAGTTTTTAGAGGTTCTCTTTATAGGTTATCATTCCTAGGCGCTTTATGATTTTTGAGTTTAATTATTACTTTTAGGACTTCTGTTGTATTGGTAGAGTACAGGAATATGGAATGTCCATTTATGTCTTCTCTGAATTTATGCCTGATTTCTCCTAATTTTTTTAGCTAGTTCTTCCAGTATACCAGTATGAGAGTAGTTGTTTAGA
This sequence comes from Leptinotarsa lineolata, assembly GCA_015342045.1. Taxonomy (NCBI): domain Eukaryota; kingdom Metazoa; phylum Arthropoda; class Insecta; order Coleoptera; family Chrysomelidae; genus Leptinotarsa; species Leptinotarsa lineolata. The sequence continues at coordinate 1,243 of WOGR01006962.1, forward strand.
AAGTATTTTTTTCTTTCGTATAATTCAATGTTTATATGATAGCAGTTGTGTTACAGTTACTTCTTTGCATGAAATACACATCATTGTATTTGAGTTTATTTCGAAATCAATTGCTCTCTTTCTTTGGATAAGGATTTTTTTCTAAATTTATTCAAAATTATTTTGTATACATCTATGCAGTTCATTCACTCTCGTGTTTATGTAGTTGAAGTAACTCTAGTGAAACATTAATCAACGAACAGAAATTTACCTTACAGCTTTTTTCGATTAATTTTGTCCTGGAACGTAAGGCACGTTGGTTATTCGAGACTAAATACCTGCTAGGCCCCGGACTAGACGGTGAATTTATTGAAACTTTCAAACGTCCAGTCTCTAAAACTGTAAATTCTTGTTCGTGTGATGCATCATTTCATTACCAAAATCCTAAAACATATAGCGGTATGTCATGGAAGAAATAACAACGTGAATTATTCTCGTGTGGTTCGTTGTTTTTTGGTTCGATTCTAATGCGAGACAATAGTCAGAGACGCATCAAAATTGTGAACCTTCCAGGAATACTTTGAATCGTTTTGCACTCTTCTTCTGTTTTTATTTTTTGAAGGTGTGTTACGAGATCGGGGTCTGACTGCAGCTCGGGGCTATAATAACAAGATTTTGTAATGGAGCCGAAGATAGTTATCACATAAGCTGAAGCCAGACAGTAACACTAAATGTAGTAAACAGATTTTGAGACGATTTCAGGGCAATTTGGGCACATTCAAAAAATTAGTTTAGGGATGAGAGAAATACTGCCGATTGAAGAATTCTCTTGTGAGTTTTCTATACTTCAAGATATTGGAAATAAATCCGGTTGAGGGGGTGGATGTCTACTGGGTTTTATAGCTGTAGTTGAAAAAATTTCGACAGTGAATCATTCCAATTAAGAAATTACACTTCAACCGTATTTAAACTAACACTAAAGTGAAATGAACCGTAAAAACTTAACCTCCAGCTTAGAATAAATCGAAAACAAGCACTTTTCCCCATCACCAGGAATGCAATACTTCTCTCGACGTACGCTTCACCAACCAAGTTGACGTCTTCAAGAGATGAATAAAAATAATAATAATAATAATAATAATAATAATAATAATATCATTTATTTAACAAGTAACAGGTCAGCCAAACGTTGGCAAAATACTCACGAGTGCCAAAACTCCAGAGTATGTAGTTTCTGAGCACTGTATGTGAGAGAACATATCAAATTGAACATTAATTTACGTTTAAATATGCTCCAGAAGCTTTAAAATCCTAGAATGAGAATAATATTGAGAAAAAATCGCCTCAACCCTATAAGAACAATGTTAATGACCCTCAGTTGGTTCTCAGTGGAAAACAGACTATTTTATTTCACGATGATCTTCATATTCAAAATAATAAACCATTCAGCACCAGATTACTTTCGAAAGTACATAACATTTAATAAAAATATCCATAATTATAGCACACGTGGCCAAAATAACATTTATGTTACTATCACAGTAAAATGAATTCACAATTTTTCTAAGGTTTCCTGGAATTCATTAAATTACTAGAGTCTGTTGAGTTATCTGATTCACTGATCCAGTTCAAAGCCAAGTTGAAGAAATACATTCAAAATATTGTATTTCCATAAAAATAAAACACTATAAAAATTTTATTATATGTTGCATGTTAATTTGTAAATCTATGTGAAATGGTAAAACTACTCTTTTTTTTATATATGTATGTTTATATATGCATGTTTATTTGTAAATAATTTTTAATATGTTCAGTGTAATTTTTTATTTATTAGTATACTCAAAATTTTATTTCGTATGGCTATTTTATGGTTTATATTTCAATTACCGACTCTTTAATTTTTTTCTAATCCATATGTATTTTGAAATATTACTTGCAATTGTTCACACGTACTATTATATAAAACATTCTATTTTATATGAATGTTATATACTTTCTATTCTATATATTGTAATATGCCTTCTTATATGTATATAAGAGTTCCTGATTTAGATCTAGCTATAAATATCTCAAAATCGGATATTTCACAAAACAGACGTGTTGTTGAAATAGCAACTTAGAACTTACAGAATAGAAGAATATAGTCACAAAAATATCAAAAACAGACATAGTACAAATAATATGAAAATGATAATAACAGATGGAAGATTCAAAAAGAGAGTAATAAACATCAAAAGATATTTATGTACATCGTATGAACATTCATTGATTAATACTGTTATAATAATTCTCTTGTTAAAATCGAACACAGTTTATTCAAAACGGTTGAAATGAACGGTACAGTGATAAGTTTAGATTATAAGAGATGAGTCAAATGTATAAAATATAACTGTTATTATATTTATTTTACCGTTGTCATATATGAAATACATATTACAAGGAACATTTTTCAATTATTTTTTGTATTAATTACATTTTTTACAGTAGTTCTATTTGCCAATATATAATTTTCAACAAAAGTTTGAACTTTTTCAAAGATTTCAAAGTTGAAATATTTTGTGGTAATGAATTTTCAATAACTTGTCCCAAATAAAATAAACTTCTTTTGTTTTTTTCATGTGAGGAACATGACATAAGTTATTAGTCCTGGTGTTATATCGACTCGAAGAAATATCGATTGGTGTATGACGTTTGAACATATAAAGACCTACACCATAAAAGTTTGCTTGTCTCATGTCAAAAAGTTGAAGTTCACTGTAAAGTTCTCAGATGAATATGGACTGGGTTTACGCTGATTCGCTTTGAAAAATCGCTTTAGGAGATTTTCTAATGGTTGAATATGGGTTTGGGGAATTCCACCCCAAGCAAATACCGCATATTTGAAATGAGGTGCCACTAGACTTTTATATAATTTTATTCGATCCTCGATTTTAAGAATATTCTTTGTTTCGTAGAAAAGGTAAAGTATAGATCTCAACTTCTTCACAAGATATTCTACGTGGAAATCCCATTTTAGATAGCTGTCAATTATTATTCCCAGATATTTCAAGCTTTTTTGTAAAAAGATGTTTATTACTACACTATTGACTTTCTCAATTATGTTTTCTCATAGTACAAAACAGTATCATCCACAAATGTTATTAGAAACAGGTTATTTATGTATATTATGATAACACTCGAAATCACTTTATATAGAGAGGCAATATAAATTAAAAAACACAAGGATAATTTCAATAGGAAAGAAGAGGCAATGAACATCAATAAAGTGGGACTACCTGTCCTTAAAGGTATACAAACAAGGTCAGAAAATCCAGTGAAGAAAAACCAAGCCACACCCACTGATAATAATATAAAAACAAAGTTTATTATTAGCATCGCAGTAAATGCGTTCCTTACAATTCGAGCATTGGGCAATGCGACCGTTACATCATCGCCTTTGTTTACCGCAGTAGTGGACAAAACATCAGGCGTAAAAGCTTGCAGATCACTGCCGAAAAATCCGAATAATAGCTTTCAAAAAATTATATCGAGGGGGACGAGGAATTCTTAGTACAGTATTCGGAATAATTGATATAAACTTAAATCTTTGAAAGGTACTGTTGAAGAATACGGTATATTTCAAGTAAGGAAATGATAATTGCCACCAGTAACAAGGCAATAATCTTTGAAAACTTGTTAAAGTACTTCAAAAGAGATAGGATAAAAATTTCAGGATTCGAACAAAAGGAAAGTTAAGCAATTGTTTCGACACATAACTGATATCTGGTAGACCTTCAAGAAAAATTAACTCAGATATTTACCAAGAATTGAACCCTTACATAGAATTTAAGCCCCTAACCTCAGAATGGGTATAATGCCGACATTCCTCATTACACAACGCTAATCACAAAAATACGTTATGGTACTTCTAAATTAGAGGAATCACAACCTTTACATCCCTTGCAAATTCAGCGATGGCTACATAAAATTTAGTTTTATAGAAATTGAAATTTCTTACCTTGAAATTACATACAGCTCAATTAAGTCGTTTTCGATTACGAATACATTCTATAACATTCAGGAGTTTTCCTCTCTCTGCTATATGAACTGAGACGAGCTGAAGAAATCTTTTTTATTTTGTGAAAATCCATGTATTTTGAACATTTACTATTTATTTGTAATGTCATGCTAACTTACACTCCTATGTTGTCCTATATGTTGCAATGTCTTTCTATCAATTGTCATTTCGAAAGTCTCTGTTGGAAAACCATATACAACCATTGACAGGTCCGTTGAAATTTATTATCACAAGTTCGAGTTACTTATTAGAAATTATATATATTTCACATATAAAATTCAGAGAGCCATGTGAATAAGTATGTCAATGAGTTTTTTTTTTTTTCAGGACACACTAGACAAGGACTCAAATGTAGAATATGCAAGATGAACGTTCACGTTGATTGCCAAGACAAAGCATCTAAATGTCAAACAAAAGCGAGGCTACTCAGGAGACAGAAATCGACTTCAGAAATTGAAACAAGAGTTCCGGAACTGAATCCTGACGATGAAAGTGAGTTCGTCAGTAATTGGTAGTTAAATTCAGCCTATTGAAACTTTCCAGTTGAATATAGAATTTGGTTTTATTGTCAATGTTCATGAAGTGCAAGGTATGAGGTTTCTATTACTTTATTGTGGACCTTTCTCTGAGTTTGTCATCCGATTTTATTCAATGGGAAACCATAGATCTTTTCTTTGTCTTGTTCAATCAGTACGAGAATAAAACGTCCACTTTTTTATGACTTGACATCAATAATACCATGAAATTACATACACTCACCCTTTTTTTTTACCTACTCAGACTGTGAAAGAAAAACATATTTTCGTTATTCACGCCCAGCCCTGTTACTCACGCCAGGATCTAGGCCCATTGGGATTGGAAAGCAGTTTATCTCCAATTCTCTGATTGTAAAGTTATTTGTTATCATGTATTTTAAATTCACAGCTGTTGCGGGCATTGACAAACCTAGTTCGGTTTTTGGAAGCTTCAAAACCCATGACTTTGATCTAGGCAAAACTCTAAAAACAACCTAATACCTGAAATATCTATTGTATAGCGGTTTTAAAAATTTTCTATAGTAAAAATCTCACGATAACACACATAAGCGATTTGACCAAAATAACAGCCTCTTGATATGGATATCACACGCCAGATGATCTATCTGAAATCATTATCAAATACGCTTCATAGAGAATTATTTCGATGCTGAACGTATCTATTGTATAGCGGTTTTAAAAATTTTCTGTAGTGAAAATCTTACGATAACACGCATAAGCGATTTGACCAAAATAACAGCCTCTTGATGTGGATATTACACGCCAGGTGATCTATCTGAAATCATTATCAAATACGCTTCATAGAGAATTATTTCGATGCTGAACGTATCATTGTATAGCGGTTTTAAAAATTTTCTATAGTAAAAATCTTACGATAACACGCATAAACGATTTGACCAAAATAACAGCCTGTTGATATGGATATCACAGCCAGATGATCTACCTGAAATCATTATCAAATACGCTTCATAGAGAATCATTTCGATGGTAAACATAGAACAATGTTGAACTCAAATATCAGTTTGGTAATAGAAACCTCGCCTTGTACTTTCTGATGGGTGACAGAAATGATACAATAACATGAATGATTTTGATTTATCATGATTTTTTCACTTCTACACTTGTTTTCGACAATAATTCATGTGGTAATAATTATTATATTCCCATACTTTCTTCGTCAACCTTCACGAAAATAGTTTTACAATCATATACGGGCTGTTGAAAAATTGACTTTCCACGAGGGGGTCTTTGACACGATAAAACAGCTGTACAGAAAATATTTAACAAATTTGAGAGTTTCATAATATAAAATGAACATTTTTTAGTATTTGAAGTATGAAAAACCATTTTGCACCCTTTTTTAAGGGTAGTACCCTTAATCGTATTCGTATTAGCTACTCGCATGGTCCAGTACAATTTCCAAATTACGAAAAATTGTCAATGATTCCAATCCCAATGTCAATACATTAGCAAAGGAAAGTTACACAAGTCACTGTCAGATAATTTAGGATAACAAATCATTAGAATTTCATTATTCAATTACCATTGAAATTGTCCATTTGTCTTGAATTCACGGCCAGATAAAACTGTTTCCAATACAGGAAACATTCCTTCTATTTTTTTATCACTTTTACGATTTTCACTAAAAAGTCAAGAATAGGACCCATGATGGCTCAAAAATTCAAGAGTTCAACTGATGCGTGTTGATGTATTTTCTAATACCTTTCAAAAACTTCTCGACTCACAGAGAAAATATGTACTTCTAGCACTTGGTTTCGTAGTCTTTAGACCGACGGGACCTCACCAAACTTTTCACAACTTGAATTCACCATAGGAAATCCTTTCATTTCAATTCTCTATGTGCATATTTGAAGTACAAATTGTGGAACTGATATCTTTATAGTTCAATATGTGTAGGGAGGTACGTTCTTTCTCCCAAGGGCTTTAGCATAAAAAATGTTTCATTTGTAGAATGTTTCTGATGCTAGAAGAACTAGAAACAGGATCTTTGATACATTTTGAATTGCACGTATTCCTGTTTATATGTTGAATTGTAACCCCCGGCGTGGAATGAATGTAATGAAAACTTTTCCCCGCAAAAATTAGATTACCTTCTCTCAAAGCATGTTTTGTTAACTGAGTTAACATCATCAAAGACGAAAACTAATGACACTAACTTAGTTTCCATGCAAGTAAAGAGAAGTAGAGTAATTTTCGTGTGCGGCAAACGTTTTTTCATTAGAGGTACTTACTTCAATGTACAATACTGAAAAATGGTAACATGTAGTTATTCGAAATACTAAACCTCCACGCAGGCGAATTTGTTCAAATTAATTCGAAGACGAACAAAGAGTTTGAGTAAAAATATGTAAACATGATGTAATTGAATGCTCAGAAGCAAAACAAGCTGAATTTGTTTTCTTGTAACCACATTATCAACCTCTCAAATGGTGTGAAAGCCATTCTCCGGAATTTTTGGCAGTGGCCTGCAGGTTTTTATGCCTGACGTTTCGCCTACTACTGCAGTAGACATTATCAAAGGCAGGACGGTCTTCTTTGTCTCAAACAAGTTGGAGACTAAATCCCTGTCTCTTTCAACTCATCTGTTTTTTGGACTTTCCTTCTTAAAATCTATATTTGGAAGTGGCGCGGCTAAAATTTCTCTCACCGCCTGGGGTATCCCTCTGGTGGGGTGTTTTCTGGTGAATTAGCTTTCATTTTGGAACCTTGGGGTTGCAGGGTTACCTCACCCCGTGTCGAGGCCTTTTGAGCCGTTATTCTATCGTGGCGTTTGTTACCGTCAGCATGGATTGCAGCACAGGGAAGCTTGTTAGCAGCATCTGTAGTCGATCAACAGTCGTGAATAGGTCGTTTACCGAACAAGAACTACTGCTATTCTGAGTGGGTTGCACGTCTCTCGCATATGAGGTGCCGATTCCTACAACCCTTCTCGATTGGGCTGGCAGGTGGTTTGTTGTCTCAGCGTTGGCCTTCGTTTTATTCTTTGGGCATTTAGAGTATCCTTGGTAATTAGCTGGTTGATCACCCTAGCAATTGAAGCATCTCACTGGGGATTGTTTCGGTATTTAACATTCGGTCGTCAGGTGACTGCTGGCGCATCTTACGCACGTAGGAATTGCTTCACAGTTCCTTTATGAGTGACCGAGTTTCTGACATTGACTACCTGGGTAGTTTCACTTTTCGGGTATTCGACTCTGCGTTTCTTAGATTTCCTAGGGATCTCTGTCTTTGTTTCACTCGGTACCCCACTCCGTACCTGAGGTTTTTGATTTCTGGGTTGATCCACCTTGGGTTTTTGAGATTTCCCAGGAGTCTCTGTCTTAGCAGGACGCATTTTATTAGAGATTGCCTCTTTTTCTTGTCTTTCTTCATCAGAATAGCCTATTTCATCCTAAAATTCAGATAAATAGAATTCGTAACGTTCATTCAGCAGGTTCTCTTTATTTTTGTTCTGATAATAAATGTGTGTTTCGCTGAGTTATCTGGGAGATATATTGGAAATATCTATCATCTTAGATATGAGTGCTATAACAGTTTCTCTGGATTCTCTGCTGACTTGGGGTGCCTTTTTTTCCAAAAATGTTTTCCATCTTGACTGCGTCTAGTTTCAACTAGCAGCGTGAGTACCGCGTTTCTTTCGACAAGCCGTTGGAAGAAAAAGGCACTTTTAAGTTCACAAGGAACGAGTCTTAGCGATTATTCATCGGTTTCAAAATTCACAATTCACAACTACTTTCTCTTAACTGAATTATCTGACCTTGCTCATGCATCTTTAGGAACCGCTGTAGATAGATTTTATCAATTTTCATTACTTCACACACATGGATAATTTCAACAGAGAAGAAAAGGCAATCTTATGACGTTTTCCTTTTTATCGTACTGATAGAATTATCCACTATTATGTACTTTTCAACAAGCGAAATAAATGAAATACTATTATTATTGATAATAAACATCAAAAAAACCTGGCTACCTGTCCTTTAAGGTCCGTATCGTGTTTAGTGCATTAGAAACGAGCATCAACTCGGGAATTGTGACCGTTTCCTCATAACCTTTGATAATGTATACCGCAGTTGTAGACGAAACTTCATGCATCAAAGCCTGCATACCACGGTCAAAAAACACGAAAAATAACTTTCTCCTGCTGTGAAAGTTCACATTCTCTTAAATAGTTTTCTTTCTGCCATTAGTCACATTCAAGATTTTCAGATTCAACAGCCTGTATATGTCGGGATGAATTTATAGTATACACAGAGGATTGAAACCGCACAAGCGAGTTTATTGAATGTAACACATTTCATCGGATCGTTTTCTGTAGGGATAGCAGAAGTATACTCAATGCCAACAATTAACAGGCGGTTATCAATAAGGAACACCAACCGACTGTGTCCACCTCCCAACAATAATGTTGATTTAGGTACTATCACAGAAGCTGTGTATGTTGCCATGTTGACTGTATGATTTTTAACAACTTGTTTTTATATTATTACTAATTTTTCAGAAAGCTGGTTCGCTAAAAATTTTTGACATTATTGTAACTCAGACTAATTTTTTTTTGTTCATTCCCAACACTTGTGAAGGAAAATAAAAATATTGCCAAATCATAGCTCAACTATTTATGATCAATTCGTTCTTTTCCTAGAGTAGATTGGACAGTCAGTTTGTGACGCTTTGAATTTGAAATTTCAATTGGAATATTAGAAAAATATTGTTCTTGACATTCTCTTTCAGGCTCCCAGCCAACCAGCTTTTCGTCATATCATTTTCATATGTATAACAACTGTCATCCTCAAGCTTCACGCATTTGGGGAAATATTGGTCACTCTTAAACACTATAAGTACCCCAAATGATTTATTTAGCGGTGAGGTTTTTTACTTCCGTTGTATAACAAAATTCTATAACAGAAATCAAACTCTGGACCCAGAAAAAGCAGAGGTCTATAACGTCGTTGCTGCTATTTGCTAAAAACTAAAACTGTGAGTATGATACTGCTTTCAAAACAACTGGTTTTTTGCGTTGGCAAAGAGTTCTCTTATTGTTCGAGTGAGCGATACTGCGAAAGAACTTATGTGCATAATACTTGATAGAGCTTGATGTCACACGTTGAAAGGAGAATAGTCTTCTAGAGTTTCACGTTGAAGGATAGCTAGATCGTGGTTAAATGAATTTTGAATGATTCATTGTTAACGATTCCATAGGCAGAAAATGTAACGCGAAATGGCCCATACAGGATTGTATTAGAGGTAGATGATACATTATTCAACCCTCTTTTTCCTCGATAAGCCCACCCCACCATATTTTCAATGCCAGGTGGTATAAGGTAATACATGATTGGATAGATCTAACTCCACAAAATTATTCTGGTGAATTGAATTTTTTAATAAATTACAATACCTACACTAATGATTTACCGAAACATACATTGACGATGGATTTACCATTTCAATCAACCCTTTTGATCATTGTTCAGTTCATGTTTTAGGTTTGAACAATATGAATACCCTGAGTTCAGAATGTGTCATCAGGATCACGCCAATTTTGTTGATGGAATGTATTTTTATTAGATTTTTTTTCATCAGAAGTTTTAATTAATCAAAATCCAGTTATGATATTGCAAAGGTGGAAAATGGTACCTACATTCTTTATGTGAAAATGATCATTGCAGAAATTGGTATAGTTATTTTAACAACACTTCAAGACAATTGGTAAGTATCTCACTGATTTCCATAAAAACGCGTTGGTTTTTCTGATCTCAAGTTTCATTTGTTCATTAGCATCCCAAATTGAAATCTATTTCAATACGATACAATTGTTGAAATATAATTCTTCTTTGGGAGAGAAGGCCACAAACTTTCTTTCCCAAAAATTATTCACTCCTAAAATTATAACCCTTTCAATAATTTTTCTTGGTGTATATTTCAATTTTATTCTTTCTAAGGTGATGCTTGGCCATTAACGATAGCCAAGTTTGTTATTGGGTTGTTTGTTCTTCAGCCTAGAGAAGTGGAAGGGTTGGAATCATTACAAGTTCTGAGGTATACCAATTATGATCTTGAAGATATTCTAGAAAGAGATATCGATACCAGTTGTAGGCAATCATATTCGAGAAAACTGTCATTATTGTGAAGTTCTCGAACTGATTTCATTTGTATTCAATAAAACTATTCAACTGAAGTACTTTCTGTACAGTCATAACAGCGATTTCTTAGCACACTTTTCATCATACGTGACGATTCGATCCAAAGAATGATCATTATGGTTGCGCGAAAGCAAAGAACAAACCTCGAAACGATAAAGTTCATGTCGATCCTTCAAATCGTGGGGGTTTTTGGCCTTTCCAATACGTTTCTAACCATCAAAAACCGCATTGGAGCTGACAGCTATTTTTTCCACCATCCCGCGCACCGTTTCCTCTTAACCAGGGTCCTCGAACCCCCGACTTGGATTATTGTAGGTCGACCTCCTTATAGTTCATGTTCGAGGGTGAAATCTCCGGAATGAAATTTCGCAAACGAACGTCGAACAGGTGCGTTCATTAACACTCTTATTGACAAATGTCAGGTTAATTTTTCCAACTGTTTCGGCAGTGCTCTAGTTCAGTTTGAATTCGTAGAGAAAAATTGGCCAAAAATCGCTCAACATTGTATAGTAAAGAGCACCGTACACTCATAACGGTATGCTACTCGTTAGTTCCAAACGCGTTCAGTTCGCGCAGATGATGTGAGTGCGAAGCATATCGGGGTTGTAACTCCGTAGACTTGCCTAAATTCAACTTGAATTTCTGACAAGTCCTCTGCTGTGCTGTGAAGTTTAAGAATTATTACGAAATTATTGTCAAGAGTGGTTTTCAAACATTTTTAATTAGCTTTT
>WOGR01006963.1:0-12706 GCA_015342045.1 Leptinotarsa lineolata
AATTTACTTAATGAAATATTCGCAAATACGAACCCTTTTTTTTACTTGTGAGGGCAACATGGCAGAAATCGGAAAATTACTCTGTATAAAATTACGAATCGAATGACACCTCAATTATATTTTCGATGCAAGCAAACTGAAATTATGTGACTATTACGAAATAAGTAGAAATCTAAGGTATCGATATCAAATATCATCTAGTACCCTTATCTCTCTGTTTTGAAATTAAACAATAAACATTTCAAATCTTTGTCCAAGATATTAACCAGATAAATTGTAGAAACTGCATCTAGCTGATCTCACGAGAATATTCAAAACACTATTTATCATTCACTCGGCCAGTCCTTCATTACTGCCTCATTTTTCAAATTTACGATTACCATTTTTCGTTACAAGCATAAGGTAAAGAACGAGTGTGTCCTTTCGAATTTGAATATACAGAGTGTTTAAAAATGATGTTACCAACTATAAATGAATGAACAAAATTCAACTAAGAAGATATAATCAGTAGCGTAGCCAGGAATTTCGTTCAAAGGAGGTCCAAAAGCAGAGGGGGGCGGTAGAACCACCCGGAAAAATTTTTGAATAACAGGGTACTGAATAGAAGGTTCTAAACTAATTAATATAGTGTTATAAATTCTCCACAGCTTCAAACTCTTTCAAATAAATGAGTAAGGCTCGAGAAACAACAATGTAGAGTGTAGAGCAATAGTCAAAATATATTCATAACGTAAAACATAACATGAATGGATTTAAAAAAATAATGCTCTAAGTTACTTTCACCTGCTCCATGCTCAATTTATTTTTTAATATGTCTTATAATTTCAGGAGGGGGTCTGGCCCCCTTCCGCTACGCTACTGTATACAAGCATCGAATTTTTTTTTTCTCGTATATCTATGAAATCAAAAAGCATTGTTTTGTAATCACTTGGTTCTCTGAATCGGTTACTCTGCCACAATTTATTTGGTCCGCTATATCTTTCCGTTCACGGGATCTCCTCGCATATTGAAAATGGATTCAAAACAGGTTGAGTTCATTTTTCTAGAGAAAATATCTGATATTTCTATGTTGATAATTCTATTTGTTGAACCTTTCACATCAAGGTAGTGAATCATGTTGCTACGTTTTGGACCTATATGGTAAATACAGCATTTGCAATACATTCGCCTCTTTCGAGTCCACTCATTTACTATCAAGTTTCAGAAACAAGCCTCTCATGGGATTTTGATATACTGTTACAAACAATTCCTATACAGTCGGTTGGCAGTGGACAACACTTTATAACTCGAACGTATGGCGTGTGTGCTCGCCTGGGCAAAGGCCATATATTTCGCGATAGCAGTTCATGAACTAAGTTACGACAAATAGTTACAAATCACTATCGAGTTTAATGGCAATCGAGCCGGGGCAAGCTGTTTCATAAAGCACGGTTGGAGTCTATTATTGAGAAGTGTCTGGAGCACGGCTGTGTTATAGCACGACAGTTTAGTAGAAGATGACATTTTTTTATCTTCTAGATGAAGAAGAGGAATGTTAACACCATTGGAATTACTCTATTTACCAAGAAATGTACCCCAAACTCTCTGATATTCAAAACATTTTTTTTGAAACTTTCATAAACATTTCACAAAAAGAACATACATGTTCCAATACTGTACAATCTGCGGCACCGAGTACGAATCAGATCTAATATCCTCAAGACATATTTGTTGACAGTGAACTGCAGAAACAGGTCGATTTTTAATTCAGGAAGGAAATGTTTCTATCATAATCTCAAACGTCAGTTCTTCTCCCCGCCATTTGGTGACCATTTATGTTAGGATTTGTCTAGGAAATCAACTGAGTTGACATTGAATGGCATTGAGAAGACAATTTGATATGGGATCGATTCATTTGAATGTTCAATACGTAACATTTCATTACGCCGCTCTTTTGCATGAAAAATAATGTCATTTGTAGTCCCACAAATACCCCAGACGTTTCAAGACGATTTTCTATTTTGTTGGTTCTTCATACAATGTACTGGTTTGCATTCTCTATTATTTTTTCATGACTTGGTGACATGATCTTCTTGAATGAAGTATCATTAATTTGAAATATGGAACAGTTTCTCTCGCAAGTAGGATTCGATTTTTTTCATAAGAATTAAAATTTATAAGAGTCTGGGTTGATTTGTTTTCCAAAGTGAACTCTACTCGAGTTATATTTCCCATAATGTGTTTTGAGAAGTTTATCAATGCGAAAAGTTATGCTTTTTCACACGCCACTGCTAGGTTTTGGGAACGCAAACGTCATGATCACTTTTTGAAAGCAACAAATGAATATTTCTTCGAGAAATGTTAACTATATTCTAACTGTTATGATGGATTTCAAATATTATTTCTCAGTCTAAGAGAAAGACATAATATTCAACTCTTGAAATTTTCAACTAAGCTCCACTATCATTTCAAACAGTTCAGATTTGCAACGATTGCAAATGTATATTTTTGCTGAATCATTATACAAATTACATAGGCAATTATTCATACACGTTTTCAATTAAAAATAGAAATGTTTCATTAAATAATAAAGTAATTTGTGTCACTGTAATCGTTGAACAATATTTAATCATGTATTCAAAACCGTAGTTTGTGTACTCAAAGACCACTGTGAATGCATAATTTTGTGTATTTTCTCTCAAAATACATTATATGGTAGTTTGGGTATAAATAACCTTTAAATATGAAAAAGTAAAAAGATTTATTTCGTCAAAATCACGTTGATTCATTTTCAATTCAAATATCTGTTGAAGCTCACCAAGGTCCCAATGGTCAGATATGAATTTGAATTTGTTTTGCTCCAATCACCCATTCGCTTGTTCTGAGGTAAAGTGTGTATTATTTATATGAGTTACTTGACATGCCAAGTGGTTCTCTAAGGTGGCTCAGTCCTATCACTTTTTTATTATTGGAGATAAAATTTGGGGTTTGATATTGTTGAATTCATATTTTTAACATATTTACTTTCTTTGCTGTACTTCTAGTTTGACCGGAAATGACCCCAATTATCGATTTTTGAATGGAACATCCTATATATTTTCACTTATTTCCATCAAGAATGACATCCTAAATCCAATAGGACTCCACTTGTTAATATTCGACAAATAAAATCATTTTTATTCCAATTTCCATTTTTTGATATAGAATGCCATGGGTTGTGTGAATCGCTTCATTCTTGATCAAGTAACATGGGAAAACTACGACTGTAAGGCTTATGATTGCACAGTTGTTTGAATAATCATTTCACAGTCGCAAATATGAATTTTTTCAGTTAACTCAATTTTTTAAATAGAAAGGAGGTGGCTCGTCGGCTTTTTATGAAAGATCATTTCCTTAGGAATAATTTGATGCCACACACTTTCACTTTATTTTCTCTATATTTCTGAAAAATTGCAAGCAACGATCATACCTAATAACAAATAATACTTATTCGGAATACTTATGCACCTGTTATTTTAGTTATCCGTGACAAACAATTGAAGCTGTTGCTAGGACAACCTAAACACATAGTTGTGTAGTCTTTCCAAAATAGACGCAAACTATGTATGATATCATTTCTTCACAAGCTTCTAAATTATAGACTGAACTCACCTCATTTATTATCGTTAGTTAATTTTCACGTTCCAACCAGAAGGACAAGATTAAATACAATGTTTTATATGCAGAATCTCTGCTCTATAAGTGCCCCACTTGCAGGTATGTTACGTCTCGCAAATGAACTGAATATAATAATCGATATAGATTGGACAGATTCCCTAACAAATTCAAGGAAAAAACAGCTAGTTGCAACGTCTTTGTAGGATCATCACACTTATTATTCGACCCCGTCAGTCACTGACTTATGTAATTTTTTTTAGTGTAATACATTGAATCTAATAAGGTCATCCTTGTAATTAGACCTGTGTGGTCTGTTAGGGTGAATAAATGAATAAATAAATTGGACCTTGCGTATGGGCCACATGAGAGCAAATACAAACCATAATAAACAATATAATAATTTTGTTAATTTCAGTAAAAGAAAATAAAAGTTCAGAGTCCTGAATGAATGAAGGAGCCCATGTAGTCAAGAAAACAGCGCAATTTTTTTAAATATCGAATAGTGAAAATTGGGATCGAATGATAAGTGTTTATATGATGTCTACCACTAGGTAGAAGGTCAGAAATAAACAATATTTTCACATATATCAATGATCAAAGTTGCTTGAAAAAATCTTAAATATTTAAGTATTTTTTTTCACCAGTAAGGTGATATCTGAGATGTAATTTATAAGGTTTTTTATAATTTCGGGTATAGAAAATAATATTGAAATTTGTTTTATTACAAAAAAAACGCATCAACCAAGTTATTAATTAGCGTTACAGTTCAGGATACATTTCTGATTATAGTTTACTTGTTATTTGAATAGGGTTCAGAGCAGACAATGCAATGATGATAAAATGAGTTATTCCATTAGATACTTTGCTATGTCAAAAAAGTATAAGTAAAAGTATGTTTAAAAAGTAAAATAGCAGTAAAGTTAAGCAATTATAGATGCAACTTTTGATACTGTATAAAGCTCAGATCATACCTTCTTTAGAGTATTGTTCACATTCCGCCCCTAAGCATACCCTGAAGCTACTGGATTCCATCCAGAAAAGAACCATCCGCCCTATTGGAGACACGAACATCACTTGCGACCTTAATAGTCTGGAACATCTAAGAAAGGTTGGAGATTTGTCTCTCTTTTATAGATACTTTCACAGGAGGTGTTCAATATGGCTGCTCATCGTTTCGACGTTCAACTCAGTACATCTCAAACTTCGCTGTTTGAGAACTCTTTCATTTGAAGAACTGCGTTTATGTTGAATTAACTTCCTGAGAACGTTTTTCCAAATGGATTTGATCTCTAGCGATTCAAATCCAACGTGAATCGTTACTTTCGCACAGGCACCGCTCCCAGAGCGCCTTAAGGATTTTCCTGTAGTGCTTGTGTTTTGTCCTTAAAAAATAGAGCATAAAACTCAAAGAGCTTGCTCAAAAATAATCTAAATAATGGGATAAATAAATATCTAGTTCTTCCTGTGAGTACTATAATGAGACTTCAAAATATGATGAATCATACTGCTCGAAGTCGATTTCGATTATTCAGACAACTTTTTTGAAACCATTATAATTGCCGGTGAATACCCGAAAATTTTGCGAGTGAACGATCAATGTAGCCTTACCTCACACAGAGCAATCCACGTGATACACTCGATTAAAACGTGCCTTACAAGTCACTCATTAACTTCTAGAACATAAGTGATTCCATGAAGAATTCAATAAATTCGGGTAATATAAAATGAAACAAAATGAGGCAAACAAATTTCTTTTTCTTCATAGGTAACCAACCTTGAGCCAGAACCAGTGATATATGCGAATATTCAATTCCGTGGGTTGCATGAGTGGAAATCGACCCAACAAAGCAATCTCGAGGTACGCCATTTCCGAAAATAAACACATTTCTCAAAAATGAACATCAAACATCTCATTACGGAATGCGGATAAAACGGGGCCGCGAACCTATTCGAGTATCTCTTCACGAAAATAAATTCACCGTAGTAAAAGTCAAAAAGTCCTTTGATTTAGAGTCGAATGTACGTCTTCAGATTACGTAAATCTGCTGAAATATTGTTTTCCGCAGCCGGCCATAACCTCGAACAGACGCCAAGGCTTCTGCTAATATAGACGATGTTTTTTGTCGAGGATGTTCCTCCGTATACTTCGGAATTCCATATTTGCAGATGTTCGTCTGTAAATTTGTTTTTTATATTCATATCGAGGTATGACGATATTTTGTAAATATAATCGGGAAAGGTAAAATATTCAACCGAGGGAAATGTTGATTTTATTCCTGGCGGATATTCTTTGGAAGCTCGAAGAAGTAATCGTCTGTAAGAATTGGATTCGCTTTTAATTCGTTCGGGTGGCTTTTCCAAGCGTGAGAATGTAGATTCCGAATAATTGGAAAGCTAAACTGCGGATCAAACGGGTCCGAAATTAATGAGTGGTGGGAAAGAGGTTCTTTAGAGTTTATTTCTCCTCGGAGGGCTTTAGTCATGAAATAGTATAAATGATCAAAAAAGGAACAACCATAATACACAAATATCCCAACAAATTTATTTCATAATTTAATAATATAGTAATATAATTATATTTCGAAAATAATTTTTGCGGAGCCATGTTCTATTGACTTTTTAGTCTTCCATTATTATTTTTTCGAAAAATTTTCAAAATTTTTAGTTTCGAAACCTATATACCTAATTTTTTTTAAGTTGTCACAAGAATGCAAGTGCCTCTTGATTACATATATTCGGTATTCCGATAAACAGAATATTGTCTGAGCATTCAAATTACATTGACATTTTCATTTTCTGATTTCTACCGAGTTAATTGAAATAGCAAGTTCATTTTAAAATGTGTTTCGCTAGCCTCACTTCTGTCAGGTATCTTTATGTATTCTCTATGTTGTCTTTGAATGCACTATATCACAACCTAATGACAGTATTCACAAATATTTCTTTTGATTTTTCATAAAATACTTACGTTAATCGAAAAATGTAAACTTTCACGGCCGGAGATAACTGTATGAAGGCTATTTTCCGGAGTTTTTGGCCGTGGTCTGCAGGTTTTTAATCAATAAAAGCTGGCTACCTGTCCTGAGAGGTTCACAAACACGAACATGTATCACAATGATGAATAATATAAATAGAGCGACCAGTACTGAAAAAGTAGTTGATGGAGTGGAGACGATAGGAACAGGAACCCGAGCTTCAACTCGGGTATTGCGACCGTTACGACACCGCCTTTGAAAATGTCTAACGCAGCAGTAGATGAAACGTCAGGCATAAAAACCCGCAGACCACGGCCAAAAAACCCGAAAAATAGCCTTCATACAACTTACGTCAGACAAGAATAGTGGTCGGTCCCTGTATCAAAACCACTTCTATCAGTTAATTAATGCTTAGTCCTTGAGGAAAGGATTCTAATAAAGGAAACAGAACAAGTAGCAAACCCTACAAGGGTTGCTACTGTAAAGTTTTAAAACTTGTCGGGCCAATGTAAATCTTATTCCCATTCTGAAATAACAATAAACTCAATAACTAACACTCTAAGAAATGTGGAAACAATATAACAATGTAAGATAATAGTGACTTCAGAATAAATGATAATGTATCAGATTAGATTTCCACATTCCAAACATCATACTGTTTACTTGTTACCGAAATGATTTCAAAAAACAGACAAAATCCAAAGAGATTTTCTGAGACTTGCTGAACAAAATTATCCTAATATCACTTTATTTTTATTGGTACAGAACGAATGCCTTCCTTTTTTCAGGATCTGAAACTAGCTGTCATATTTTGCGATTCAAAAAGTGTACTGTTAGAAAACAGATAGAATTTTTTGGAAAAGGTATTGCAGTCGTATACAAGAGAAAATGACCAGAAAAGAAGAGGCATATAAAGTCCTAACATCATTCATTCATATTCACTACATTTAGATAAAAAAAAAGATTTCACTTTCCTACATAGTTACTAGTTATAAAAAAATTACAATTCTTTTGTCAATGTTTTTGCAGTGACATAATTCATTATTTAACAAAAATTCCCTTTTTACTCACTACTTAACAATTTTTTGCACTACTTTTCCGGTCAAAGTGAATTCAAAATACTTTGTTCATTAAAAATTTCAAATCTTTATCCAAACATTTGCTAGGATTCTTGAAGGTCTGTCATATTCAATTTTTTCAAAATTTAGTGGGTACAGTTATTTTTTCTGAAACATTATTGTAAAATTCCATGTTCTATGATCACGGATATATTTCATTTTCATTTCAAACATTTTTGACATGACAGTTGGCCGTGATATTACCTCCATGCCTTCAACGAAATGGGCTTTTATTCGTTGACAATTTTCATCGATTTATCAAATTTTTATATAACTGAATAATTGATTTAACAATCCAATTATTTTTAACAAATTTTTGTGTTTTGATCATCGTACAAAATAATGTGTACGGTAACTCATGTGTGAGTACCAATCTCAATTGTTTGATGTGTTTTTTTCAAAATTTTCATTTCAATACATACAGAGTTCTAAAAGAACTAATAAATTTCTAAAGCTTGAAGAGAAAAAGAAAGAGTTGAAGAGAGCTTTCGCAATAATATTTCTTGCATTACTTCTATAAATAGTATTAAAAAAATTGAAATTACAATTCCAAGAGCGGTAAATTTACTCTTACACGATTCATTTAACTAGTAGAATTTCAATTTTTTTCAACTGTGTTTTCTTTTTCCAATAAAATTTATAAACAGATCCAAGGTTTGCCTATAGGCAGCCCTGTTTCTCCTTTTCTAGCACAATATGTGATGGACGATTTGGTAGAATATTGTATTAACAAATTGTCGTTTCAAATTCTTTTTTTTTTAAATATGTGGTTAACATAAACCTCAGTATTTCATAGAATGGCATTAATGAAACTCTGTGGGTACCAAACAACCAGGATGAGCTGATACAGTTCACTGTTGAAGAAGAGGGCACCAACTTTTCAGATTTCCTCTTGATAAGAAGACAGGACAATTCCTGTATAACTTCGTGTGGTATTGAAAGCCATGTGCCCCTGGCAGATATATACGTTATGACTCATTCCACCTGGATAAACAGTGGTGGTCATAACTCATTGCAGCCTTTGTGTACATTTTAAAAAACTTCTAAATTTTTTTTTCAAAACGGTTATCCGAAATATCTCATCTATAAGCTATTTATTTTTTAACAGATCCTCAATCATCTCTACTCACAATAATAATAGTCTGAAAGCTATTTTTCGGGTTTTTGGGCGTGGTCTGCATAAAAACCTGCAGACCACGGCCAAAAAACCCGGAAAATAGCTTTCATACATTTATCTCCGGCCGTGAAAGTTTACATTCCACAATAATAATAGTTTGCACAATAATAATAATGATAATCCTCTAATACCACAACTTTGTTTTTATTTCTCATTATTTCATCTAAAAGCAGTCTTTCTCAAAGGCTCAAACATTTTTTTAACCAATTTGAACATGTGAAACTAGCTTTCAGAAATCAGGAGACTAACACGTGGCTCTTGAATTGAAATCAATACGGAAGTGATCAGAATAGTACTCATCTATTTTGTATTTTGTCAGGATATATTAATATATTGAAAAATAATATCTAGATAGCCTAGATGAGAGAAGGAGCTCATGGAAGACAAATTTTACTTTGTACCACGACCTTAAAATACAATGTTTCAAAGACTTGACCAACGGTCCTGAATCTTCCACACACATACTCTAATGTATATTTTCTTCGCCTGCTCGAATATTTGACACAACATCCAAACGTTTCATACCTCAATAAAAAGTTCATCTTCAACAATCCCGCCTTTTCCCTTCCACGACATCTATTTTGAACACATACAAAAACATTCGAAAACATATACAAATAATAATCTGTAGTGTATTTTTATTAGTTTTTGAGAAAAGTTTTTGGCATTCTAATTCTCCATCTTTAGACTAAAAATGTTATGAATATCTGTATTTATTTATCCTGACATTCAACCAGCTATAGTGGACTCAAACTACGAAAAAACATTTGAAATATATCAAATTGATGCTAAAATGAATTTTAGAATTTGTCAAGCGCATCATTCTTTTTTATCGAGCGAATTCCGTTTATTGTAAAAATATTTAATTACATTAGTATGAAAACGTCGCAAACTGAGGATTATCTCTGTTCGATTGTCCCAGTGAATTATTGAACCGAAAGCTCCTCGCCTGAATTTACCTCTTCCAACAACTTGATTCATAGATTTTTGTATTGCCATGATAAAAAGGATTTCGAATCCATTAGTATAATGTCGTAATTGGAATTCAAATATTCGTCGTGGGGTCGTCGTCCGTACAGAGTTATATGTCATTCAATTCAATTGAGATTAGCAGTCACTAATTCAAATTGCGATGCCTCGTAATCCTCATATCATCTGGGCGAGGGACTTCGGTACACCCTCACCCCTTTGATTTATTAATGACGACGGATTGATGACATTTCGGGTTTTCCGGCAGGCGGAAGGTCTTTCTCTACCATCGTCGTACTATATAGGTGGTGGATTCATGAATGAAGGGATTTGCATTCATTGATTGCGCTCTTCTCACATACTCCCACGAGCAATTTCTGCCATTATTTTTGATCCCCTACTACACTTTTGTCGGAACAATAGCTGTATGGTATGGAAAATTTGGCAAAAGTTCGCATTTGAGATTGTGAAGTAATGGTAACACTAAGTAGTAAAAGTCATTATATTTCAAATTATTGTTGTTGTTGTTGTTGTTCGTTTCGTTAACCAGCTGACGAACGTCAACCCTCAGATGTCGAAACTTGTGCGAGCAATGGATTAACGAGGCCTTACCTTTTAACGTGCGATCACCCAGCACGGTGGCCCGGCGGGAAATCGAACCCCGGTCGTCCACTTGAAAGGCGGATGTGCTAACCTCTACACTACCGAGACCAGTTTACATATATTGATAATAACAATAATGAATACTTTCATGGAAGGTTTCTCAGTACAAGGTAGGATATAGTTGCTAATCTTTCAAGTGACATGTTTCAACTTTTTGTTCCGAATAAAGTCAAGGCTTGCCCTTCCACCTAACCAAACTATATTTTTGTAGGGCTTCTTATAAGAAGCATTATTTATCCTAGTTGATAATAGTAACAAATACGCCTAAAGTAGCTCTTTTATAGTAAAACACGTTGCGATTTTGTAAACTGTTTCAGTGAAAATGAAGTGTCACTTGAATACTGTATGGATTTTATATTACTATACGGGAGTGGAAAAAGAAAGAAAATCAATAAGGTTAGGATATATGTATACAACCAAGAATAAAATTGATGTACCATATATTTCTAAATTTGGTCTAGGTTTTCCCCTCTGCACTAAAAGCTCACTGACTAGCAATGCTCCCGTAAAATAATCATTTATGGTGTATTTATCAGGGAAATCGCTTACTCCGACGTCGGCCATTGTGTTTTACCGAAGCACCAGACCGAACCAGTGATCTTCGAATACAACAACAATGGCAGCTCGCTCCGAAATCGAGCGGGCTCAGCACGAGTCGTAGAATAACAGTTAATCTAATTAGCGTAATAGGAGAGGACTGAAAGGGTGCGCAAATTATTAATGATTCGAATGGGCTGATCGAATGTGCCGGCTGCTGTGTAAATGGTATATATATATAGGCAATGACTCTAACCACCAGAATCACAATTGGCGAAGGAATGAGCTGAATCCAATGTCGAATCTATGTATTTTATTGCAAACATATCTTCAATAAAATACAATTTTGCTCCAATCTCATATGTTGTTCAGAACAGGTTACATATTTTGCCACCATGCAATTCAGAAGAGCATTTTGTCGTATAATACATTACTTACATACATACTTACAGATAGCTACACGACTGACAGGTATTCTGAATACTTGAAATCATTGTTACATTTTTATAATTCGATATTCGATGGTGATAACTAGCGAACCGCCCCGGCTTCGCATGGCTGCAATTTAGAGTTTTACAGAATTTTATACCCGTCTTAACTTTTAAATCAAATCTACATGTACAAAATCAACTTTGATAATGAAACAATTTAATTAGATACAGGTTAATATCATGATACGAAAGTCATCTTCTTTCGATTTCAGACGTGTTTTGATCGACTAATATAAACAAAAAGATACTATTGCGACTGAAGTATTGCTTCCATGTGCTTCACTCAAGTTCGAGCATGTTCCGGTATACTACAATACTTTATTCTCTGTATATTTGATCACTTACCTGCAAACATAGGAGTACGTTGTTTTAATCAAGATTAGTGCCATTTAAGTGTTCCTTCTTCTTCTTAAAAAATACAGAAACAACCTCACATTCACTTGAAATATACATTTACATACACACCTGAGTTATATTAGCATTCTGTGTCATGTTATTTAACATTCTGTGTAATGTTATAAGTACACAAAATGTCATTTAATTTCAATAAGATACTGATGCTTTGTCTAGTAAAGACATTATCTTTGATAGGTATAGTAATGCTTTACTTTAAATTGTCACATTAATAAAATCGTTTGATCTACCATACCACGATTTTTTTGTATTTCCTAAAAACCGATATTCTAACAAAACATTTTATTTATTTTTCAATTTAGTTGAAAAAATAAATTGCATTTTCAGCTAAACTACAAGGACCAAAACATTGGAGTTATAATCAATGAGTTTTTTTTGAAGGTGAATGACAATGTTCGTGGTGAATTTCATCAGTTCGGACTTCCATTGTCCAATATTATACAGTGTGTAACAACAAAAACTCAACAGAGCCCTTTTTGAATATAAAAAGAGATTTTTAAAAAAAGCTCGAACACGTCGATTTCTAATTGAAGGGGGACACCTTTCAGACTCATCAGATTTTTTGTAGTACGCACCCCCTCGGAGGGGTGCGTAAATTTGTTTTAAAGGTCTTTCGAATATCGTTACAAATCTGTTAAAAGAAAATTTCTGTAACGATTAGTTTCCGAGATAATTTGTAGTTAAAATTGCCATGTTGATAATACATTAGACAGACCACTAGGTAAC
>WOGR01006964.1:0-12705 GCA_015342045.1 Leptinotarsa lineolata
ATACTCCCTCTCACTCTCCCTCTCCCTATACCTCTTCTTCTCCCTTTTAACAGTTGCTTCACTCAAAATGTTCTAGCACACAAACTAGTAGTCCGACAGCTGTAAAATTTGTACACTTTCCTTTTGAAGGTTAGGGTCATCTAAAAATCATATGGAGTCGATCCTAGTAGCGCCATCTACATGATAGCTTACGAAATTGTCAACATTTCACTTGATATCTCTCCCCGATACAGTCTTCAGCCTTATTTTGATTCATGAAATTATTGGTTGAAAATTGATTGCAAAAATCTACCAGTGCCTTCCGGAAAAATACTGGGTCATTCGGAAAATAGAGTTTCAACAGTTTGCGAAAATATTTTGGAAAAAACGTTCAAAAATAGTGGTTTTATGCCTCGTTTTCGGAGATTTATCAGAACAAACGATCCTCTCGCCGCCTCCACCCGTCCCCACTCCACGAAAAATGATTTATCCCTGCGCTCCTGCCGCAGAAACATACACACACAACGAAATCCCATTTCCCGCGGCGTCGTGATCTCCGGCGCGATAAATAGCCCGGAATAAAATAAAAAATATACAGCTGCTGCGTAATCTCCGGAAGAACACCTTAATTCCGAGGGAGCGTCTTCGGAATCCCTTTCTGATATGTGGACGTCGCGGCGCTGAGCCTTCCGACGACCGCCGTCGCTCGATTCGGAAAATTTACGGCGACAAATTCCCACGTATTAGGGCCGCGGGAGGTCCTGCCACGCCGCAGTGACACAACGGTTCGGATCACAGCCTGCTTGGATGAAGGAGATCTGCTGGTTCGATGTTCGTTTGTTTGCGGAAAGTTAAACACTGGGTAATTGTAGTGGGCGTTCGAAATTTCTCAACAAACAAGCTGTTTGACGAGTATCCAATAAGAATCGAGAAAAAAATAAAATTATGCCAACAAGTACACTTCCAGAGATTCAAACATTTTTCCCGACGTTTCGCCGGCGCGATTGGCTGGCATCTTCATTTGGCTTTATTCATCAACGTAATCTCCATCAAGGGCCAAACAATCATTCGAACGCTGCTCTAAAATTTCAATACCTTTTTTGTAGAACGATTCACGATTTCTCCCTAAAATAGACCTCAGTTTCAGCAATAACCCTTTCACTTTAGCAAAATTCCTCACCAGTGAGCATTTTTTGAGGTGTGAGAACAGCCAGTAGTCGCTGGGAGCCAAATCTGGCGAATACGGTGGATATGGGAGCCATTTGAAGTTTATTTCATGTAGTTCTGCCTTTGTTTTGTTTTACTTGTGACACGGTGCGTTGTCTTGATAGAAAAAAGATTTTTTTTGGCATATGCGGTCGTTTCTTTGCAATTCCAGCCTTCAAACGCTCTACTAGCGCTGTATAATAGTCACTGTTGATAGTTATTCCCTTCTCAAGATAGTCTTGTTAATCCCAAAAACGTTTTGTTACCTCCATTTCACATTAAACTGGGGTTAATGAAACATTTTTGTAAAAGCATTAGATAAAGAAGGTGATGCGTTTAAATATCTTAATCACGTTTTTCCAACGTGTGATGCAAAGCTTAAGGAAGGTATATTTGTTGGACCACATATTAGAAAAATACTAAGTGATCTACAGTTTGATCAAAAATTAAGTAATGTTGGATTAGCTGCGTGGAGTTCTTTCAAAAGAATCGTTTTGGAGTTTTTAGGGAACAAAAAAGTAGAAAATAAGAAAAACTTGTAGAAGAACTACTTGAAAACTACTGCAGAATGGGATGTCGCATATCTCTCAAAATCCTTTTCTTGCACTTCCATTTGACTAGCGCCATCTATGTATTAGGCTCGAAACTTTTTAGCCCATGTTTACATGTTGTTTATTGAAAAGTTTCTGGGATTTCGTTTCCTTCATATTGCACATAAAGAATTCAACCTGTTTAGTTCTTCTGGATTGAAGCCTTCGACACTCTCGATCACGAGATATTTATTGACAAACTTGTCTACTTTGGTTTTACTCGGAAAACTTAGGAAACTAGCTGAAGAATCGTACACAAAGAGATGTTGTGAATGAAGTTGTATCGGATGCTCTACCGGTATCAAAGGTAGTACCTCAAGGTTCTATCCTTGGCCCCTTGGGTTTCAGCTTGTATATTGCATATCTGTGATTTTTATCTGTTTGTAAAAATGCAATATACATCACTAAGCCGACGGGATGCAGTTATATTTCTCTTTGCCTCCTCGTGATTCTACATCTGCTCAGTCATATATCAATAACGATCTTCAAGCCATCATCGACATTTCTACAGCCCATAAGCTCAAGCTCAATTCTAATAAATTTGCAATCATGTTGTTTGGAGCTAAGAAGGACAGATAGCTCACCAATTTCACTTTTCAAGCCCGCATCGAAAATGAAATACATTTATTTCTCCGTGACTGAGATAAAAAATTCAGGATTGTGGTTCGATCCAGAATTCGCTTCACTAAACATGTCAGATATCTGAACCAAACTTATAACATGGCTTGCCCAACACAAACCTGATACTTAGACTATACGAGTCACTGTTCATATAAAAACTGTCTTACTGCAAGTGTTTATGGACCTGCTTCTAGACAATCGGATGCTCTTTGACTACACTGTCTTCAGAATAGCCTCCATGACTTCCTGCCCTCAAGTCATTCATTTAAAATATCCAATATGGCAAAAGCTGTCTGGCACGTAGCGCTGCCCTGATGAAACTAAATGTCGTTGTAATGATAATAATAATAATAATAAGTTTGTTCACGAAATATATTTCTTGTGCGTGATTTCGCCTAGTACATAGTAAAACGTAATATATACACAATACTAAACGAATGAAATGGATGAATAAATCGCAATATATAGATGACAACGAACACTAAATTGAACATAAAGATTTTGATAAAAAAAAAGTAAAAGTCATGAGTGAGGTCAATGAGTGAGGTAAATATATTAATTCACTTATCACACTTCTCGGTTTGTTGTTAATGAAGTCTTTCAGCTGTTTTTTGAACATATTAGTGATTTTGAAATATTTGATCTCTTCCGGTATATAATAATAGCATTTTAGGGCAAGGTAAGCAAACGTTCTTTGTGCTGTAGTTTTGGTTATAAAAGGAAGTGTGTGATAGTTTTTATTTCGTGTGTTATAGTTATGAGTGGGGAGTTGGTTGGAACGTTCTGAGGTGTGATATTTGATACTTGTGATGAAGAAGAATACCCGTCTCAGGTCCAAGATCTGTGATCCAGAATTAAGTTGGTTAGAAGAAAATCGGAGATTATTCCAGTATTACCTCTGTATTATCTCAAAGCTCCACCCCATGCTAGAATATCGTAGGGTAGATGGCTTTCTACTAATGCATGGTGTAGCGTTCACATCAGGCATGCAGCTATGTTTTCTTCGAGTTTTCTTAATTTGGAGAGAATAGTTCTCAGTTTCTTTATTGCAGATGTTATGTGGAGATATCATTTTGAGCGATAGTCAAAATAGATAGATGACAAAACAGACCGAATAAATGACAACTGGTTTTGACAGATCTGTTTATTCGCCTCCTGTTTCAAGTGGTCTTGGTAGTGTAGAGGTTAGCACATCCGCCTTTCAAGCGAAAGACCGGGGTTCGATTCCCCGTCAACTGGTTAACGGAACGAACAATTTTAGAACAACAAATCTGTACTTCTTCCTTGATAATACTTTATGTATTAATGAATGTGATAAAGCTGCGCAATATCCTCTTCTCATGAATAATCCCGACAGGATACGTTACTCCACCTGACTGTAGCCCTGACATCGCGAGGGATATCCCGACCAGTTAATTTTCATTATCGTCGACGAAATTAGCAGAGGCGTCGATAAAGTCATCGCCAACGTCGATGCAACACCTGTCGCCAACACAACATACCACTTAGGTCGCCTTCGATACCGTCCGTGATAGCTGATATTAAAATCTTTGACGACTGCTTTACATGTCTCGTTATCTTCTGAGGCTCTTATCTCTCAGGAGCGTCTGTCGCAAGGTTGGTCGAGAAGACGAGAAAAATTGTGACTGCGGAAGCCTTTGCAACGGTGTCTGTAATAAATGAGTATAGTACTGGAGGTAATGAAAAAAACAGCGAATGCAACTACCTGGTGAACAGTTTTTCTGTATATGTTGGAGAAACGCCTGATTTTCGTTTTGAAAATGATGAAGAGTATTATGATGACGTTTCTTTTGGGGTATGTTCCCAATTTTCGACGTTTTAAACACTTAAGGTAATATGAATCATATTTACATCTCGAAAAATACGTACAGAATAAGACAGAATTTTTGAGTGAGGTGAACAACGTCATATTACCATCATAAAAATGCTGTTTCAAAACGAGTATTGTCTATCGCATAAAATTTTGTTGAAAAAATCAAATGACCGCGACAGAATATGAAATATATGATTTAATTTTTGGACTGTTCAAATATAACGTTGTATTGTAAATTGTAGTTTAGTGATATTTATTATTACTGTAATAAGCCTGATCATCAAATATGTGTTCAATTTCTATTCCTTAATTGAGATTTACTTTGAAAAATATAAATGGATTTGGTGATTCATACCTATCATGTTTAGTGTTTTATCAATTACTGAAATCCTGAAAAAAATGCATATATATATATATATATATATATATATATATATAACATTCCAAAACAAATGTCATTAATACATATAAACCAAAGATCAAATAGTGGGTCTTATTGACTTGAAATAAAGTCATCTTGGATCACTAATAACCGAATATTTGTTGGTTTTTAGTTTATTATACATACTAGGGTAATGAAATATAATGTTTCCAACGTTTCTAATGCATCAGCGAAAAAACGGATTTACGTTGATTGAAAAAAATCGTGTTCTCATATGCTTAAAGTGCTTGAAAAGATGTTGGTCAGTTGGTGAAAGGTCTGGGGAGTATGGTGGATGAGGCAGAACTTCAATGCTCAATTCGTTCAATTTTCGGGTAGTGATTTGTGGAATCTGCAGACATGCGTTGTCGTGGAGCAGAATCGGATCTCTTCTGTCCATCAGTGCCGGCTGTTGCTATGATGTTTTGGCAGATATCTTCAGTGTTTGCAAGATTTGATATGTAGGTATTCATGTCTTAAGTTTCGTCTACTACTGCGGTTGACATTATCAAAGGCATGGAGATTCCTATTGATTGAATTCAATGGCCTGCTGTGCGTGCAATTCAGAACAGGCCGCCAGATTATATTTATCTCGATCCCCTCTTCCTTTCAATTGAAACTGTCTCTGTGTTTATGAATTTTTATATCCTCCCTACATTCTTCTTTATAAAATAATTCTGAGTTTTGTATAGTATTGGTGAGTGCCTTATTTGAGTGCATATTCAACATGTTCCCAGACAATATCAACTCTTGAACAGAGATATAATATCAATCGAAAGAAAGAGAGAATTAACATAAGTAAAATATGGCTGCCTGTTCTGATGAAACAAAATTCAGAACAGTTGATCCAGCCAGTAGGAACAAAGCCATCACTGATGAAATAAAATTGAAGACACATTATAATAATGTAGTATCTGCTTCAAGAACAGCCTCATTGCTTTTGATAATATTTACTGCAGTCTTGGTAGAAAATAGCTTTGATAGAGTTATCTACCGCCGTGAAAGTTTACACCTTTTGATTGTTACGTTGTTTACTTTATTGTGTAATAATTACAATTTTAAACCGATGAAATATTAGGTTATCATGAGTAAACAATAACAAAACATTCAGGATACAATAACAAATCAACACAATGATTAAATCTGACTTTCATAATGACTTTCATTCAATAACCCCCATTACTGAAGGAAAAAAGGCCTTCACTTATGAAAATTTACTTTTAGTCATCTCTTGATAATGCTAAATTGGTTGGCGAAGGGCACGATAGAAAAAGTGCTTCAGTTCTGGCATGAAAGAAATTTTTTCTTTATGTTCTTTGGTCGAATAAAGTTATAATCTTCAAATCTATGGACTTTTTTCATAATGTGGTCCTTCGAACCGGATTTGAAATTCATGCATATTTTAGACACCCTCATAGCACGACAAAACAAAGTATCTCCCACGAATTTTCGTTAGAGTCCCTCAGCAACGTTACGGCAATTGCTTTGTTTGTGCCTATCCATACGTTCAAACCCACACAAACAAGTCAATCGCATCCCTTTCTCTAATCCGCTTCTACTGCTATTATCATTTTTGTAATTACTACAATTGGTGCTTTTACTGTACTTCCGGGAAGGGAGATTTTATAATTCCATGTGCGGATTACGGTTGGGAGGGAACGACCTGACTTATTGTTAAGTTTGGAATGCGTTTGGTCACAGCATGAAAATATAAGGGTCTGTAGCTTTCCGACCAACACCAAATTTGCGTTGCAAGCAGAAACAGAATCTATATACTTTTTGTAGGGAAAAAACCAAAACCTTTCTTTACCTAAAAATATACCCTTCCAATTTTAAAAATTATATATTTATTTTATTTATTTGTATCCAAACAGACCTACTGGTTTAATTATATAGATAAATATATATATTACGAATGATTTATATCAATGAACAATAGAAAGACATGTAATAAAAGTAAAACTGAACTTAACACTTTGATTTTTCACAATATTAGTTTCAATTCAAAAAGTAAGAGAATTGAGTAACTATAATAAAATAGCATCATGATGATAAATTAAAAATTTCTTTTACTATGATGTTTCTGAAGATATTTTGAGTTATTGACCAATCCAGATCTATGAGTGTGGTTTTGAGAGGAGCTCTAGTAGTTCTATGTAAAACAGGGACATTAAATGTAACAGAGGAGCGCATTCTCCTTGGAGGTACATTAAATCGCAGTAAAGAAAGTAACGTTGGTGAATTAGTCTTATTATTAATAATTTTAAACAAAAACAGCAAAATGTTGAGCACTCTTCGATATTCCAAAAATAAAATTTTGAATTCATGCCTGAGATGGGTAGTTTTAACTACATTATAATTGGGATATACATGGTGTTTTTTATAATATAGGTATCGTAGAAATTTATTTTGAATTTTGAAATCAATAAATCACGATTATATTTTACAAAGCTTCTCCAATCGTCAACCAATATGAGTACACCACATATAGATTCATCAAACTGTTTTAAAATTTGTCATTCCAACTCAGTTACAGTCCATTCATTTTCCATTCAAAACTATCGATTTCGTTGACCTTGGTCTTTTTTATTAAATAATGCAGCCAATTATACGGGAACTCCCGTTGATCCTCGCTATTCATACCCAATTCGAGCAATAAACTATTTAACCGATTATTCAATTAATATAATTGAAATTTTAAACCTATACGGGCTATCTGACACGTTGTTTTTCCAATTATCATTTCGAAATTGATGATTACCGCTTCTGCTTTGCGGGTGGTACTATTTTAGATTCATTTACACTTTAAAAAAGAAAAACAAAGGATAACAAAAAATAATGCATCTGAGTATGTTCAATAATATCAATTATAATATTTATTTGCCACTGTGAACATACATTTTGAAGGTAATCTCAATGGAGATACGTACTTAAATCTATTACAAGACTGTGTAGATCCTATGATTAAACAAATTTCAGAAAATGATGACAATTTATTAGAAAATAAAGTATTTTCTCAGTTATATCTGATATTCACAGATTATGGTATCATGTAATGTGATATTGCCGAGCACATTTATAAACTCGATTTATTTTTGAATTACTAACACAGAAATTTTCAAAATAATAGTGCGAACTAAAAAAATATCTGGATGCTACGTTACAACGAGCAACTCCAATTAGAGACCCGTTTTCAAAACAGCGTACCAAATCCAAAATCATATTATTAATGAATAATTTTCAGTGTTGATACTCGTAATATGATTTTTTGATAAATCAACTCGGCGCCTTCGCCAAACAGTTGTGTTTAAAATGCCATGATTATAGCGAGTGCTTTTAAAAATAAATATTAGTAGTTGATTTTGTGACATTCAATTGTGGCAAAAAAAACCATGAGCGTACAAAAATTATTGAAGGGTATTTTCATATGGTGCTAGAATTGTCACAGTAAACTGTTACCCTGGACGGAAATCTATGAAAACTGCTCAAGATCCCACTGTAGCTCTCATTTGTTTTGCACTACTTCTTCACGCATATCCTCACCCCGTCTATTAATAGTCCTGTCATCACCGCCTGCCAAACAAACTCATTCCGTACACAAAGTTATTTAGCTCCATCGAAAATAAAAATAAATCGAAGAAGAGATCGTGACATTTTAAAATATACTGTGAACAGATATGTGCTGTTTGCGTTTGAAGCTAACAGAGATTCCAAAACGTTCGCGTTTCAGACAATCTTTTCAACACATGCTGCTTTAGAGAAGTTGAAAAGCTACGGTGAATTCTGGAAGCTGTGTTTTCTTTTTCTCTACTGTGATTACCACCAAAATTGGTGGTGGTCAATCATGGTGACCTCATCCCACAAACATTTATATTACAAGACACTTCATTAGAATGTTTCGCTAGTATCTGCTTTGGATTTCTGTTCTGAATTCTGATCTAGAAACTGTGTTTCCAATCGAATTATTCCAAGGGGATGCACAAAACAAGCTATTCGAGTGCTCAGGAGAACTTTTGGGATAATGAAGGATAACTGTTATAATCATGTATGTATACCTTGTTATAACTAAAGTAGTAATTGAATAAAAATAGAAAAAAAAATAGTGAAAAATGGCCTGTGTGTTAATATGACAGCAAATTAAACCTTGTAAAGAATTGCGCGTATGAAGATAAGTCCTTGATAAATGATAAACGCGTATATTACAATGATAATATACAACAGAAGTTACAGAATATTAATACATAACGGAATGTTGATATACAACAGATTGTTGTATACAACAGTATGTTATATACAATAGAATGTTAACAAACAACAGAATAATAATATACAATGTAGTTACAGAACTCAATTAATTAATAATGGTAATCCTAGTTAAACAGGTTGATTTTCAGAAAAATCTTGTAGTGACTATAAGTATTTTGTACTTCTACATAAATTCTGTCAAATAGTAGATCTATTTGATTCAAAGAAATCATTTAAAACTATACAAAAATTTAGAATTCGCGTGTTTAACGTCAGAACTGTCAACTCTGTTTATGTCCTTGGCGTCTTCTTCTTACTATTCTTACTGTCACTCGGTATATTTGGCCTTAGCGACCGAGGCTATCTTTCCCACAACATTCATTCGAAAGAGGTTCTGAGATTACAGCAGGGAATATAGTGAAAAATGATACTTTTATCTATGAATGGGAACGCGTATTCCAGAGTGTTGATGTACAATAGAATTTTGATATACAACAGGATGTTATATACAACAGAATGTGCATATATAGTGCATTCCTTTAATGCCCCCCTTTTAATTATTGAACGGGTTAACTCAAAAAATTGAAATTCAGAATAATGAAATTAAGGCATGAATACTCCATTTTGAAGTAAAATTGACGAATGAAACTTTCAAGATGGCGACTGGACGCCATCTGGGAAAAAATTGAATGGAAAGTGGGGTCTTGTGACACATCTGTTTAAAGCTGCTGACAAATGCTTCACAACCCTAGAATATAATGTTAATATCTTCAACTACTACAAAATGGCGGAACTTTCAATAATTACCTGAATACATTTACATTTAACTACATAATATGAGGTAAGAAGCTTGAGGTCAATTCAGAAGATACTTGAAATGGTTGCCTTGAACTTCTCGACATATGAACAACCTATCTGATATTTCACGCCAAACATTTTCGAACACAGTGACGTCAATATCTCTACAAATATTTATTATTCTCAGCCGTGTATCTAATATTGAAGCAGGTTCGGTTTCGTATACCTTTTGTTTTAAATAGCCCCATAAAGGTGCAAAGGTGTCAAATCTGGTGAGCGAGCTGGCCATTCTGTAGGACCTCGACGGCCAATCCAACGACCGAGAAAAGTAGTATCCAAATAGTTTTTTACTCATCTTGGTGGTGCTTCTTCTTGTTGGAATACAATATTCAAATCGTATTCATTAAGATTCGTTTCGACGATTTCAGTGATGAGAGGGTCAACAGTGGTAAATAGAGGTTCCACAATATGGTTTCCTAATATTCCTGCCCAGACGTTAAATTTTTCTGGATATTGGGTATGGGTTTCCCGGAAAACTTGAAGGTTGGTGTCACTCCAATAACGGCAATTTTGTCTGTAAACATTGCCGTTTGAAAAAAATGTACATTCGTCACTGAAACAAATATTGTGGAGATAGGTAGTATGCCTTGCAATGGTTTCCGTCATGATTTTGCAGAATTCTGTTCTTCGATCAGGGTCATCTTTAGTTAATTGGTGTACCATTTTAATTTTGTATTGATGATACCTATTCCTCTTCAAAAGTCTCCACACAGTAGTAGGGGACACCTCACAAACATTCGCGACAGAATAAGTAGACTGTTCGGGATTTACTACCATTTCAACAATTATTTCCACTTGCTGTTCTTCCGTTCTGTTATGTTCACTACCGGTAGTTGTGAATTTTAAGTTCCCTCAAATATTTTCTACAGATAGGACGATTCGAAAAATGTTCATTGAAAATTTTTTCGGTCTCGTGAAAGTTACGCATCGCACCGTAAATAAAAATCGCTTCAATTTTTTCTTCCAATGGACGAGAATTGACCATTTTAAAGATTCTTGACGTGGTACCTTTTTACTAGTAAAACTGGAAACTAAATGAGAATATTCTAACTGAACAGTATAATAGAATGTTAACATACAACAAAATGTTGATATACAATGGCAGTTACAAGTACCATTATTGACGCAAGTAGTCAATAATTGATTGACGTTGATTTTTAAAAAATCAATAATTTTCTTTCTTGTGGTAGGTATAAGTATTTTCCACTTGTAAAACGTACATTCCAGGTGATAGGGGATCTATTTGATTCAAATAATTTATTTATTAAGATTTCGTGTGTTGCACTCTGTTCATATCCTCTTCTTACCACTATTCTTACTGTCACTCGGTACGGTTGGCCTCAGCCACCGGGGCCCTCTTTCCCAGAGCTTTCATTCGAAAGAGGGTCTGAAAGTCTAGTCGTGAATATGAATGTTAATAGATGATACCATGAGTACCCAGCCCCAATGAAGAAAACACAAAAATTCTGAAAAACATTCTGGCGAATAGGGTACATGAGGTGGCAATACAAACCTCAATTCGTTAATTTTGGTTATTGCGATAATGTTCGCAACCCGTAAGTTTGGAGTAGATGCATTCTGCTACCCTGCTTGTACTATTATGGAAGTTCAACAGAAAATACAATCAACTGTCAAAAAACCTAAATGAAATGGCAGCATACATATCTCTAAAATACTACTGCGATGTTACGAATTGCAAATCTTCCAGTCCCATTGACATAAAGTGACCCTTCCGGCCTCTTTCTCCGGACAGCATGATCAACATCGCTGGACACCGCTTCTTCATGTTTACAACGTAATCGTCGTGAATATCCGCCTAGACCATCAGATATGTTTGGTATCTCTGGTTGTTACACAATGGAACGCCGGTATGCATCGTGTACACCATCGCCTCCTGTATTTATTTGTAGAGCCACTAAGGTAGTTTACTTTTCAGCGAGATCGTTCCAATAAATCGCATCTCGCTACGGACTTTTCACTAATTTACTGTCATTAAAAACTTGTGGACTAGTCTCGAACTTGGAAAGCTTCTCAATGGGATTCAGGAAATGCAAGTTTGATTTATACTAGAAATTTCGCAAAACGTTCTGAGAATAACGAGTAATTAATGGCGATATGAAAACAGTGATATGCTATTTTGGAGTGACAAATCGTAAAAAGTGATACCGTATCAACAGAATTTAATTTAAAAATGGCAGTACTCCAAGGTTCAGTCCTAGGACTGTTACTATCATATATCAACCTAGCAACATAATAACAAGGGATTGTTTGAGAGTAGTTTATTTCGCCATTTTTCACAGCATAATGACATATGGACTAATAGTTTGGGGTTCATCATGTCATCTAGATATAATATTTAAACTACAAAAGAAAATGGTGAGAATTATGGCACAGGCTGAATACCACGATCATTGTAAACCTCTTTTCAAAAATCTCTGTATATTAAACTCTGCGATCTTGCTTCATATATGAATGTCTGTGTTACGTTGAAATTTTTAATAGGTGAAAATAAAGTAAGTAAGTTGGAGGATATACACTACCGTGATCCCAGGGCCAAAACAATTGTTAGGCTAGCCAAATATAGATTAGGTAAATCGCAAAACCCTTCTATATATATCTTTAAAAATGTTTAAAGTGTTACCATATGAGTTTCAGACTTTAGACATGAGTATGAACTCGAAGAATATTTTAATTATTTCGACTCATCAACAAATTTGTTGCCTGTCTAATGATAGATATATTTTTATACAACAATATTTATGTATTTATTCAACTGTATTGGGTTACATTGATTTTAATGTATAATACTGTAGTGTACTGAAATATTGTAAGAATACCAATCACGGAAGTAAGAAATAAATGCACGTCTATGAACGTTATGAGATTGTATAGCGCTGACTCAGTTCCCTTTGTTGGGGATGATTCAAGATATTCATTCGTTATAGAATAGC